>JAVSMK010000020.1:0-53439 GCA_032719365.1 Prinsepia uniflora
AAGCGCGCGCACGAAGCTGGCTGCTGGTGGTCGGTACTACGCGCGCCGAAAGGAGGAAAAGCGCTTCGGACTGGCGCCTTTCCCTAGGCCTGAGCGGATTGGCTAGCTTGGGCTTTTTCTTTCTTTTCTTTTTTCTACTGGGCTGGCCCGGCACAAACCAAAAATGGGCTGGGCCGGATTTTGGTTTTATTTAAATTGGGCTTGGATTAATTGGGCTGCAAAATAAAAAACAATTAATTTACATAATTCAACCTAATTTCGTCCGTAATTTCTTCGTTATAATTCCGATCGGGACGATTCTTTCTCCAAAATACTCCAAATTACAAACTTTATTTATTTAAACAAAAATAACACAAAATAAATTATTTTATCTATTTATTTAATATTTTAATATTAAAAGCTAAGTATAAAGGGTATAAAATAATAATAAATTAATGCTTATTTGAGGACCTATCAAATACCCCCACACTTAAACTTTGCTAGTCCCTAGCAAATACTAAAATTAAACCTACGAATTCAAAACAAGTAACCTTTAACCATTTGTCTCAATATTTCATTATTATCATGGCATAAAAGATTTTCACTTAAAGCATGTAAGCATATAGAATTCAAGAGTTCAATACATGGTGACAAAATGTTTCAACAAGTAAGATAATGAGTAAATATGGTGAATTGGATCACAACATGAGTAAAACGAGTATAAATCAACTCACAAGGATATGCACTCATAAATTCACTCAATTTGTGAGGGTTTGTGTTTGCACTCAAAGTATGTGAGAAATACTCTCATAATCGAAATGAAGTACTTTTGCAAAATTTCAAACAAACACCTCAAGACTAAAAACAAAACATACTTGCGCAAATGAACCAAAACATAAGCTTACTCAAGTGATTAACTCCACTAATCAAAATTTACCATCTTAAGGATCATAAGGTCTTTACGAAGGTTGTAATGGGGCTAAGTTTAGAGGCAAGGAATATATAGGACAAGTGGTGCTCAATTCGTTCCAAGACTCAATAGACTCCCAAAACGTATCATAGCTTCCTAACCTTAGTGCAATAATGTCAGTAATCCATCCCTTCGAACATAGGCCTAATTCCATCATGTTGGGCCTCACAATCATTCTTTGTGTCGGATTTACAAATGTAAGGGACTTAACTCAAACATTACATAACCAAACCTTATTACCTTGATCGAGACAACTTCTTTTATTTTTTATTTTTTTTTATATCAAGGTACATGTGTCAACAATACAACAAAGCTTGAGTTGGTAAATCCAAATAATTCACATAAAAGTCTTTCAACATCATCATTTTCTCTTTACACAATCTTTATGTCTTCAACCGAGTCCTTGGAACAAGGGTAAAGGATGTCTATCCTAAGCTCAAGTGTTTAGATAATCATGGTGATGAAAGAAAGGCTTAATGTGGGCTCAAAAAGGTTAAAACTAAGGGGGTCGCAACTTGTGCGCACAAAATAGGGAACATGGATGTTTGAATTTGTGGTGTAACCCTAATGCCTTAATCATATCCAAAATCAGAGAGTTTATTGACTTAAAAGCTTTGAAAATCACATAGAATAAGTTCTAGTACTCTAGAGTTCATTAAAAGCTATGGCAAACAGTTATGAGGCATATATATATCAATTTAAACAAAGAACTTATGAATCACTCATCAAAGATGTATATAAAGTTCTAAAGCTCACATAAGGTTCATATGATTCATACTTATCTTATCATGCTCGTTTATGTGCCAATTTACATGCATTATCTTCAAGTTATAACACTTAATCACAAAATATTAACAAACAATTCAAGTTGTAATGATTATCTTTATGGCCATAACATATTCATTTTTGTTCATTTATGTCATTGACAAGTTAAATGGCAACCTTAAGACTCATAAAACACTAAGTTAAAATAAAAAGATTCAAGAAAACAATTTTTTTTTTCACCTCTTTTTTTTTCATTTTTTAATTTTTTTTTTTCAATTTTTTTTTTGAACAATTAAAATTGTAAACCATTCCCCCACACTTAAATTCTACATTGTCCTCAATGTAGGAAAATACGAAGTAATTAAACATAGAATCAAAGTAAGGAAGATGATTTACGAAAATAATAGGAAAACACTAAATAAACAAAATAAAAGAGAGTGAAGGGTAAAATGATAGCAAATCTGTATTGATGATTCCTTCACATCCCGGGAACACATTGGGTTGCCTCCCAACAAGCGCTTGAAGTTTAACGTCCATCCAGCCTAGACAGAGATGCAAGTTAGTTAGTCAGAGATGTACGTTAATTAAGAATACAAGTTAGATATGCAAATTAAAGTTAAGGATGCAATGTGAGTTAAAGATGTAAGTTAGAGGAAGAGTGCAATGCAAGTTAAAATAAATATGCAAGTTAAGTGAAAATGCAAGTTAAATGAAAGATGTAATGCAAGTTAGAATGAAAGATGTAATGCAAGTTAGAATGAAAGATGCAAGTTAAGTGAAAATGCAAGTTAAATGAAAGATGCAAGTTAGTTAAACTAAAGATGAAGTTAACTTTGTCATGACAAATTACGTATGAACAATTTAATTACAAGAAGATAAGAATGCAAGTTAAGAATTAAATAAATGAAGAAAAAGAAAATTAAATAATTTATTTACGTATGAACAATTCTTTTTTTTTTAATTAATTTTTTTGTAATTAATTTTTTTTAAAAGTTTTTTATATTGTTTTTTTTTTCGGAATTTAAAAATTAAATAAATGAAGAAAAAGATTTTTTTTTTTACGAATTTTATGTTTTTTCTTCTAATTACAAATAAAAATAAAAATAAGGAAAAATGGACAAGTACCATAAGCATTTATGAACAATTAAAAAGAATGAACATTATGTACAAGTATGAACAAGAATAATATGAAAAGTAAGAGAATTATAAACAAACATAAATGAAAGTCTATTATGAACAAGTATGTATGTATACTATGAAATATAAAAATTATGAACAATTTATGAACAAGTATAAAAGGTAACAACTAATAAATATACAACATTTATTTATAAGTATGAATTAACACTACTCAAAAAGCTAAGATAAGATTTTTTTTTTAATTTCGAATTTTTTAATTTATTATTATTATTATTATTAATATATTTTTTTTATTCCGAATTTTTTTTAATTCATTTATTTTTAATTAAAAATTTAAAGTTTAAAAAGACATAAACAAACAATTAATTATATAAGAATAAAATAAGTGTAAACATAAAGTTAGTGGAACATAAAGTTGATAAAATTAATGGAAGAAAGTTAATGAAATAAAGTTAATGGAATATATTTAAAGTTAATGTAATAAAGAAAAAGTGTGAATATAAAGTTAATGGAAAAAAAAAGTAATGATATAAAATGTAATGGAATAAAGAAAAGTATAAGTAAGGAAAAGTTATAAACAAATATAATATTAACAATAGTAAAATTATAAACCAAGTATAATATGCACAATTTATATACATACACTAACAAATTAAAATGATTTTCAATTTCTCCGCCAACGGCGCCAAAAATTGACTACGCCCAAACTAACGCATTAAATTAAACACGTAATTTGAGTGTTGTGCAATTTAAACCCTTTTTGTGTAGATGTAGTATTGGTAAATAAGGATCGTTCTTAATCGGGGAAATTAGGGAACATTAATAATGTGTTAGTGGAAGATGAATAAAAGAATAATGAATTAAAGAATTAAATAATCAAAGAATTAATAATTAAAGAATAGATGAATAAGAGAATAAAGAAATAAAAGAAATAAAAGAAATAAAAGAATAAAAGAATAAAAGAATAAAAGAATAAAAGAATAAAAGAATAAAAGAATTAAAAGAATTAAAGAATTAAAGAATAAAGAATAAAAGGGGGGTTTTGAAAAGATTTATAATCTAAATTAAAAAAAAACACTAATTAAGAATTAAAATGCAAATGTTCATGCTAATTGGAACTTACAAACCATAGAGTAGTTTCATAGACAAAACTCACACTTTTACGTAAGTAATTTCGATTAACAATCACATTAATTAAACTACTCCTAAAAATAGACTTCTTTCCAATAGTTTGCTCATAATAAACCCAATCACGAAATCCTACCTTCATCATCTCAAATACTTACATATATCTTTCAATATTATAAATGCATCAACCATTAATGTGCGTCAAACATCAATATGCTTCAAACATTTACACACATGATTCACCTTAAGTTTATAATTAAATGCGCCGACAGCGATCAACATTTAATCTCTTCAATTCTACTCTAAGTGCACTGACAGCGGATAAAACACTTAACATCAAATTGAAGTTTACGCACTAAAACATATGAAGTAAAAGAAATTCAAAAAGTAAAACACATGGAGATTGTATTCTTACTTACAAATGTTAGAAAGAAAATACCAAGTACAATAGTAAAGAAGAAATGAAAATAACATAAAAATAACATAAATTAAGAATAAGAATTAAAAGGAAATTAATTAATAAGAAAATCTACAAGAAGTAAAAATGATCCCAAAAATGTCTCTCAAAAGAGAGAAACAAAAAAACTAACTAAGAACTAAGAACTAAGAAAGAAATGGAAGAATGAAACTAATTGGGGACTCTCAAATTACAAGAATTGAAACCCTATTTATAGGTGAAAAAAAGCTATAAAATACTTAAAAATATACAATAAAAAATGTTAAATAATGGAATGATGAGTAATAAAGATTAGAGATGATGTTTAGAAGTGGGTTGAGTTGTAAAGTTGCAAAATTGGGTTGGAAAGTGGAAGGAATTTGGGTGGAAGTTGGGTGGAAATTGGGTGGAAGCTGCTGGAAAAGAATTCAGCAGAGAGCTGCTGAAAAGAGGAATGGAATTTCGGCTGGAGGCTGCTGAATGAAGGAACTGGAGCTCGGCGGGCTGCTGCTGAGACGGTGCCTGGGCGATCGGCAAGCGCGCGCCGAAGCTGGCTGCTGGTGGTCGGTACGCCCGCGCCGAAGGGAGGAAAAACGCTTCGGACTGGGCCTTTCCTGGGCTGAGCGGATTGGGCTAGCTTGGGCTTTTTCTTTTCTTTTCTTTTTTTCTGCTGGGCTGGCCCGCACAAACCAAAATGGCTGGGCCGGATTTTGGTTTTATTTAAATTGGGCTTGGATTAATTTGGGCTGCAAAATAAAAACAATTAATTATATAATTCAACCGAATTTCGTCCGTATTTCTTCGTTATAATTCCGATCGGGACGATTCTTTTCGCCAAAATACTCCAAATTACAACTTTATTTATTTAAACAAAAATAACAACAAAATAAATTATTTTATCTATTTATTTAATATTTTAATATTAAAAGATAAGTATAAAGGGTATAAAATAATATAAAATAATGCTTATTTGAGGACCTATCAAATCCCAAGACCTACATAACGATCCTAGGTAGACACACAATAAGTTCCATGAGCCAAGAGTCAAAGTCCATGCATTAAAAAAACAGACAGGGGAAAAATGGTCACTTTACCTTAATAATTTTTGAACTAAAATTCGAGTCGTTACAAAAACTTTTGAGGGTTTGCAGTTGTAACGACCCGTCCCGAGAACCGGGATTAGTAACGGATTAGTGAGTCTAATTTGTGTTTAGTTGGCTACTTTTGGCCCGTTAGTGTAGAATGACGATTTTGCCCTTGGTCTGGCAAAAATGTTGACTTTTAGTTTGGGCGGTCAATTGGACATTGACCGATGACCGTGACGTAGTTCGGGACGTCACGAGTACGTAGACAGGTGGTAACGCCCGATTCCGACATCCGAGGAGGAAGTTATGATGTTCGGAAGGTTGAGGGCATTACCAGTAATTTGAGTAAACGAAGGGGGAAAAATTTACTTTTCGCATGACAGGATTTTTGTACCTGTACACTTGAGAGTAGAGATTAAGTGAGATTGATGAGTGAGTTTGAGTGAGAGTTTCTTGAGGAAAACTTGAGAGTGTGAGGGGTGAGTTCTCAGGAAAACAGAGAGGGAGTTTGGTGGTGGTGCTGCCGTGCTTGATTGATCGAGGCTGGTGGTGGTGTTCAGAGGACGATGGAGGACTAGAGGAGTCGCGTAGCACGGTGGAGCTCACGGCGGCGGCCTGAGCGCAGGTAATTTTTTTCGATCCTTTTCGATGCTCTGTTTTTCCATTAATTTCAAACGTTGAGTCGTGAAGTTAGGGGCTGATTCGAGGCGTCTGGTAGGTTTAATCGACTCCTTAGGTCTTTAGGAACCTTTTGGTATCGAAGCCATGATGGGGGGTGACACGGGGGTCAGATTGAAGAACAGAGGTTTTTGTTGGTCACGGGTTCGAGCTAGGGACGACGGGTTAGAGGCCGTGTTATTGTGTTTGGTTGAGGGGAATAGGTTGCTTAGGACGGGACGAAGCTTCTGGGCTTGGAAGGAAGGAAAATGGTGGACGGACGGCAGAGAACTGGTCATACCGGTTCAGATCGGCTGACCATCAAAGAAGAAGATGAACAGTACTCTGTGTGCATGCGCGTGTGGCCCACGCGCAGCCACTTTGGGAGGCGAGTGGGGGCGCGTGGGGAGGATTCTAAGGAACCTTCCAACTAGGTTTTTGGTCTAAATGTTGTAACGAATCTTTTGGGATAGGTTTCGGATTAATCGGACGTCATTTCGAGTTAGTTCTGCGGATCGAAGGTTTAGGGTCTCGGTTCGTTATGTTTAGAACCGGGGAATTTCGTGGGGAATTAGGATAACCTTGGTGGACGTGTTAGTGACGTGCTTTGGTGACTTGTGACAGGATCGGGAACCCCCCGAGGCGGACGAGGAACGTACAGGACGTTCGCGACGCGAGTGACGTGCCCTGTAACTGTGAGTGGACTTCTTCCTTAAACTGAACATGCATAACTGCTTTTAATTACTTTTTTTTATGGTTTTATATGTGATTTCATGTTATTTGAATATGCTATAACTTTTTTACATAATTGCACGTTTTTCAAGGAATTACGTATTTGACACGTTTTACGAGAAATGCTTGATTTCTGATTGTGATGCCATGGTTTTGGGATTTCAAACGATACATGGGTTTTCAATGATTATAAAGGGATTTTGGAACATTATTTCGATGATCAAGGGTTTTCGTTTTAGAATCAGATTTCGGAAAGCGGAATTGGTTTTAAAGTTGAAATGTGGATTTCCGGATTTGGGTTCGGAATGACGGTTCTGGATGCCGGAAGGGCTTCGGGCCAGTGATTTCGGATTTGGGTTTGGATGTGGATTTCTAAAAGGTTTTCAAATGGTTTTGGATTGGATTTGCTGGATCTGGTTATTGGGTTTAAAGACCCGGATTATATTTGACGGGGGACGGGCCCGAATTGGGTTTAAAGGATCCGGATTGAGTTTAAAGACTCGGATATATGGATATTTCCCCCGTAGGTCTGTTGAGTTTAAAGACTCGAGAGTTTAAAGACTCGGATTATATTGAGGCCTGGATTGAGTTTAAAGACTCGGGAGTTTAAAGACTCGGATAGATCTAGCAGGTTTGATCGGATGATTATATTGGTATTTGATGTTTTACTGCTAATGTTTTATACGTTTACCATACTGTGTTTATGTTGCTGCGGTTTCCATGATGAAAATGATATGATTTATAATTGTTTTCAGAAATTGGGTTATGCATGCATGTTTTCAAAACGGAGGGCAAACCTTGGTTTTGTTTATGAAAAGGTTTTTGAAACTTTTATTCTTTTTGTCCACTCACACTTTCTGGTTTTTAATTTCCCTCCAGGTTGTGGAGCTAGCGCGGGGGTTGACGTTGAGGCAGCGTCGGAGGCATAAAGTACTCGAGAGTTTTCCCGGAGTGTTTCAGTGTTCCGTTGTGCGTGTACTCTGTGTGTGGTTTTGTTTTACTTGTTTGGTACTATGCTCTGTATAATGCTTGACTTGTTGTGTTTTAAATTCTCCTTCGTCTGACAGTGTAATTTGTGGTTTTCGTGAGGTCATTTCGGTATTTCGTTTTGGGTTGTCAGACGGGAGCAGGGTTCACCTCGGTTATCGGGGTGATAATCGGGGTGGGTCCTGACAGCAGTTGTTAGAATTGATTGAGTTTGATCAATTTATATATTTGATTGAGTTTGATCAATTTATA
Organism: Prinsepia uniflora; assembly: GCA_032719365.1. Taxonomy (NCBI): domain Eukaryota; kingdom Viridiplantae; phylum Streptophyta; class Magnoliopsida; order Rosales; family Rosaceae; genus Prinsepia; species Prinsepia uniflora. Next base: position 8,132 of record JAVSMK010000020.1, read on the forward strand.
TATTTGATTGAGTTTTTGATTGTCTTTTGAGAATAGTGGTTCTTCCATTTTTATAGGGAGCAAGAGAGTGAAGAGGGTCAAAACGCGTAGCCACGGCGTGCTCCTCCTTCGCGAATTGAGTTTGATCAATTTATATATTTGATTGAGTTGTTGATTGTCTTTTGAGAATAGATGTTCTTCCATTTTTATAGGGAGCAAGAGAGTGAAGAGGGTCAAAACGCGTAGCCACACGTGCTCCTCCTTCGCGATGACTTTGTCACACCTCCCATTTGCCTTCTGATAGTTGTGATGTCGTGTGAGTATGATTGTGTCAAACACACTCACGCTTCTGTATGATCAGCGGTGGATACTAGCTGGGCTTAGGCCTTAGTCGGATTGAGTCTTTAATTTTGTAAATCTCCTCCCTAGGGACTATAGTGGATCTTTTCGAATGTAAACAGAAAAAAGTCAATGAATCATATGAATCCAATAATAAATTCACACTTTTATCAATCTCATTTCATTTTCGACCATGGGATTGCGACTGTTCAATATTAAGGACTGGAGCAAAGACTTGGACTAATATCAAGTCCTGGCAAAAACTCCAAAGACTTATGACTTGTGAGTCCCTCCCTGATCTCATGACATACTTCATTTTTAAGCCACCCACTCAAAACTTTTGAGTACAAGTTCATATATGTAGAAAAAAAAATCAATGAATCACATGAATCCAATAGTACATTTACGTATACATGTATCAATCTCATTTCATTTTCTTCCATGGAATTGTCAACTGTTCAATATTAACTTAATGACTGTAGCAAAGACTTGGACTAATATCAAGTTCTGGCAAAACTCAAAGACTTGTGTCCATAACATACTTCATTTATACTTTACTTTTTTCGCATATATCTATGGAATCAAATTATCTATAATTTTTTAAATAATTTATTTAGGAATTTCAGGATTCATATTATCATATATATAATTATAATTATTTTATATATAAAAGGCAGGTATTATCTTTAAAATAAATTAAATAAATATATAAAGTGAATACATATATATATATATATATATATATTAAAAAGAGCTTAGGATTACTCTCTTCTGTAGTTAAACCCTCCCTGAAACATTACAGCCGAGGATGAGAGTCGAGGTCGAAAGGTTGAAGGGGGAGTCGAGATCAAAAGGTTGAGAGAGATATATGACAAAGAAAAAAAATACAGCGAGTTTTCCAGGCTCAGCAATTGTAGTGAGCCATCTAAAAAATATTAAAATTTGGAATAAATTTATTAATTCTGCTGCATGCTAATTTTAGAGTTTTTGGGCAAATTTTTGATTAAATTTGTCTAAAAGTTATATTTTTTGAGTTTGCTGCAGATACTCTAACACATCTTATTATTCCCTATCTTGGGTATAGTAATCTTTTTGGCCCTATTCCTGAAGAAATAGGGAACCTTAAATCTCTTGTGGAGCTAGATTTGTCCAATAATCAAACTCAATTGTTCAATTTCAAAATCACTAGCTCATCTAACAAACCTTACTACTCTCTATCTCCAGCATATTAATCTTTCTGACACTATTCTTGAAGAGATAGGTAGCCTTAAATCTCTTGTGAAGTTATATTTGTTCAATAATCAATTCAGTGGTAAAATCCCAAAATCACTAGCTCATTGAAAAATCTTACTATTCTTTCTATCTGAGGTACTATTTTTCTGACACTTCCTAAAGAGATAAGGAACCTTAAATCTCTTATGGGGCTAGATTTTTACAAGAATCAACTCAGTCGTCAAATTCCAAAATCACTAGGTCATTTGACAAACCTTACTAATCTCATTCTCTCTGCTAATTAACTTTCTGGCACTATTCCTAAAAAGATGAGAAGTCTTAAATCTCTTAGGAAGCTATATTTATCCATGAATCAGCTCAATGGTTCAATTCCTACTTCATTTGGTGACTTGAGGAACTTCGAAAGCTTATCCTTATCTATTAATCAATTTTATGGCTCCATCCCCAAAGAGATAGGGAGCCTAAAAAATGTGTGATAGGCCCCGTCCCAGAAGGACATAGATAACCGTGCCCGGTCCTGCTCCTGTCTGACAAGTCAACTGAAGTTTCAAAATTACCCTCAGCACTTGTCAAACAAGGGATAACCGTACCTGTGCCCACTCATGCCTCCACCTCCCGATCAACCTCGATCATCGCGCCACGACCTGTAGGGTCAATAAACATAAAAGGTGTGAGTGAACAAAAATAAACTTTTATAAATACATTTGAGGAAAATCAATCTTACCACTACAGTTTCACAAACATGCATGTATATCATAAAACATGAGTAATAGCGTGAAATCAATCAAGTATGTACAGTGGACCGATAAAATCAAAACATGTTTTCCCATGGTCCATAAAACTCATGTTCATCAAATCAGTTCATGATATAAAGTATCTAGACACAAATATCAATAAATCACAAATATCACCAATCCTCAATATCCAATCTTAATATCCAAGTAACCGTCACGATATCAATGCAACGCGTGCAAACTCGGGAGTCCCACGTCCGAGTACATCCCTAGGATCTATGATGTCTAGGGTGATATCATCTCCAGGATCTACGATGTCTGGAGGATATCATCATAATCTCCCACTCATGAGATTGAGTCGCCCTCGGAGCTACTCATCTCCAGGCAGTGGATCGTGACTACTCCAGGATCTACGACGTCTGGAGGAGACTATCGAATCACAGAGGATGGTATATGTGGAACAATCATCAAATCTAGTAATCTCATTTGAAAACCATTCATGTCTCAAATCAAGTCAAAAACATTTCAACAGGGCCTATGCCTGAAACATAGCTTTTACAAAGTAAGTTCCACAAATCCATCATAAAACAGTGTCCAGAATTTACTTTATAAATCAAAATCATCAATTTAATCATATTCACATGTGACTCCAAATTCGAGTCAAAATCACTATCCAATTGGGTCGCAAGCCCAAAATATCATTTTTACGCAAATCCGTGCAATCGCAACCTCAGTTGCCAATTTCATATAAATCCATAAAATATATCCAAAAGCATTACAAATCCATCAAATCATTTCCTGACTCATAATCCGAGTCAAAACCAATCACAAATCCCGGGCCTTCTGTAACGACCCATCCCGGGAGTCGAGATTAGCGAAGTGATTAGTAACGGATTAGTTAGACTAATCGGTGGTTAGTTGGTGATGTTTGGACTTTTAGCGCAGAATGACGATTTTGCCCCTAGAATGGGCAAAATGTTGACTTTTAGTTTGGAAGGTCAATTGGGCATTGACCGATGACCGTGACATAGTTAGGGACGTCATGAGTCCGTGGACAGGTGGCACGCCCGATTCCGACATCCGAGGAGGAAGTTATGATGTACGGAAGGTTGAGGGCACTTTCGTAATTTGTTTAAAACAAGGAAAAAAGTTGACTTATCGTAAAACAAGGTTTCTTCATGCAACCCGAGGACCGTTAGGTAGATCTCATCGTCTTGAGTACAACGACAAGCGGCATGCCTTCATCGGACGTAGGACGAGTGAGATATGGGTCTAGAACGGCGAAGGGTAAAATCGTAATTTGGACTCACAAGGGCATTTTGGTCTTTTTGCACATTGGGAATTGTGAAAAGCAGATTGGGACAAGTGGACAGTACCTATTGGATATTTTGAGTTTGGGACCACAGGATTTGGACACGTGGGATGTGTCTAGGGGGTTCTAGGCAGTGCACGGTGTGATTTTAAACGGGCTGTGTGTGTGAGTCGTGCAATCGAGAGGAAACAGAGACTAAGCAGAGAGGGTGAAATTGATCGAATTGCAGAGAGGTGAGAGTTCTTGAGTGTGTGAGTGTGATCAGAGGGAGGTTGAGAGTGCAGGGACTGGGTTGAGAGGACTGAGAGTCGAGTGTTTGTGTGTGAGGAAGGTGTGAGTTTCTCAGGGAAACAGAGAGGTGTCGAGGGTGTGGTGCAACCATCAGTGACCAATTGATCCAAGCAGAGTCGAGGGGAGGCCAGGACGGCTGAGGACAACTCTGTGAACCCCAGGGAACGCGGGGCGAGCACGGCGGAGGCTAGAACGGCGGTAAGCTTCAATTTCCTCTATTTTTCCGTTTTGGTTCAAATTGAAAGTCGTGGAGTTTGAGGTCGAATCGAGGTGTCCTGTGAGTTCTAGTAGGCTCAGTAGGTCCCTAGGAGCCCTTAGAACTCGAAGCCGTGACGGGGGGATGCACGGTTGGTTGGGAACCGAAACAGGGGTTTTGGATGGGTTTCTGGTTCGAGTTTGGGAGATGGGTTAGAGGCCGTGATGTCGTGTTTTGAGTAGGGGAATTAGTTTCTAGGAGGAGGAAGAAGCTAAGGGGATTGAAAGGAACGGAATTGGTTGAGGGACGGTGGAGAACCGGTCACGCTGGTTCAGACCGGTCGAGTGATCGAAGAAGCCGATGAACAGTGCCTTGTTGCAGGCGCGTGAAGCCCACGCACAACCCCTTTGGCCGGCGCGTGAGGGCGCGTGGGGAGGTTTCCGGGGAAGTGTCCAACATAGTTTTTGGTCTAATCGTTGTAACGAATATGTTGGGATAAGTTTCGGGACAATCGGACAACGTCTCGTGTTAGTTCTAAGTGGTCGAAGGTTTAGGGTCCCGTTTAGTTACGTTTAGGATTCGGGAAAATTGGGGAAAATTAGGAGAAATTTGGTGGACGTGTTAGTGACTCGTTTTGGGGACTCTGGACAGGTTCGGGAAAGCCGAGGATAGTCGAATGGTCGGAAACGGTGTAAATGCGCGCGTATCGAGGCGACGTCGGAATGGTCTGTGAGTGGACTTTGCTTTCTAACTCTTGATGCATGCATATATGTTTTTATATGTTTTCTATACTTGATTCTATGATTTGCTTTCTGATCTTGATGGTTTACAGTTTTGCACGTTTTTCGAGGAATTTACGGTTTTGCACGTTTTACGAGGCTTCGATTTTTCTTGTGATTTGACGATGGTTTTAATGGTTTGATTTCGGGATTTGAAATGTGATTTGATGTCAACGATTTGAAAAAGGATTTCAGAAAAGTGATTTCGGGCTTGGAGCCCTGTTCATGAGCTTTTGGTTTGAAACTGGATTTCGGATTTGGTTTTGATAGTTGGAAAGGAAGTCTGGATTTGGGTTCGGGACAGTGGTTCCGGATGCCGGCTTACAGAATCATCGTTGCGAATTCGACTGTGGATTTTCTGTGGTTTTCATTGATCGAATGAAAATGGTTTTGGGTTTAAATATCCATATTACCCCACGAGGCCTGTGATTGTGTATTGAGTTTAAAGACTCGGATATCCCGGGAAGGCCTGGCTATTTGCGCATTGTGTTTTGAGTTTAAAGACTCGGGCGCACTTGAGATCCAGTAACTTGTATGATTGATATTTTCACTGGTTTTCTGATGTTTTGGGCAGCGGCCCGGATGAATTGGATTTGATGTAATGACCCGTCCCGAGTGTCAGGATTGAATATGAATTAATTATGGTTTAGAATGACTAATCGAGGATTAGTTGAGTGAAATCGGACGAATTGTGCAAAATGACCGTTTTACCCCTAGCGTGGGCAAAATGTTGACTTTTAGTTCGGGCGGTCAAATGGACTTTGGACGATGACTGTGACGTAGTTCGGGACGTCACGAGTTCATAGACAGGTGGCACGTTCGATTCCGACATTCGAGGTGAAAGTTATGGTGTTCGGAAGTTGAGGGGTATTTTGGTAATTTGGCATATTAGGGGCCAAATGTTGACTTTTTGATTGGGAGGTCCGATGGACGAGGGCCAAGGACCGTTACGTAGGTCTCGTCGATACAAATCCAATGACAGGCGGCATGCCGAAATCGGAGATTCGACGACGAAGTTATGGTCACGGGAACAGACTCGATTAACCGAACGAACCAGGATTAAAATAATATTTTAATATGAACAGTACCCGGTGACTGAACACGCTTGGATGAGTGACAAGTGTCACTCATCCCTTAAATTCAGGCCTAAACACAGATCCATGTTTTTGGGGGAGACCTAATTATTATGTTTTATTATATTAAATTAATTAATTAATCTTAATTTCCATTAAACCTCCCTATTTTCTTAACCCGTGTACAACCAAATTCAGAATTCTCCCACCTTTGATCTTCTCCCTAGCTACTGAACGTGAGAATGAAAAATGGAGAGAATTCAGAGACTAACTCAACTGGGAAACACGAGGGATTGATTGAGAGCTGAGGGCTGAGGGCTGGGAATTCGGATTTTAGAAATTTGGGAGGAAAATTCGAAATGAATGAATTGAGCCGTGATGATTGAATTGGATCTTAGAAGTAGCTTCCTGAGGTTGAGACGAGTGGAACCAGATCAAAAACGAGAAAAATTGAGGCCCAATTGGCTCTGAACTGGGTCTGGTAACAGTGAGGAATGTCGAGCTTGAGTCGTGGAGTTTGAGCCAAGGATTGATGCAATTGAGTTGGGGAAAATGTTTACCTGAGTTCATTGAAGCTTCTGGTTGAATCAATTTAAGGAAATCGATTGAAATTGAAGGAGTTCGAATGATGAACAGTGGCCGGATGTTCTTCGAGTGTTCATCTTTGATCGTGAGGATTGAGGGAAGCTAGATTGTAATTAAGTTCACAGATCCTTAATTCAAACTAATTCGATGCTAATGGACGTTTGAATTGATGAAAACGGTGTAGAATTGACAGACATTGAACCGGGTCGTGTCACGGGTTAAAGGACCCGTTTATCAGACAAACGGGTGAGGGAGACAGTACTGTAGCAGGCGCGTCGGTTTCACGCGCAGCCACTCACGGCGGCGCGTGAGGGCGCGTCCGGCCTAGTCTCAAGGTGAGGTCAACATGACTTTTGATCCTCTCAGTGTAACGAACATTTTAACGTTGGTTTCGAGGAAATCGGATATTGTTTCGATAATGTTCCGCGTATCCGAAGTTTTGTTTTACGAGTTAAATACGTATTTAAATTCCGGAAAAATTGGGGAAAATTATATGATGTATTTTGAGATGTTAGTAACCCTCTATAATGATTTTGGACAGGAGTTGTGATTTCCATATTTTACGGAAAAACGTGCAGCTCGGAAACGGACCGTTTTGGACGGTGTGTGTGAGTGGACTTTGTTTTCTAACCGTGATGCATGCATATATGATTTAAAATGCTTTATTATATGATTTGATATGCTTTGGCATGATTGGTATTTCAATTCGGTAATTTCTCGGTTTTATGATTATTATATTATTATTTTTGGGCGATTTTCGAGAAATTACAAAATTTGGTAAAAATAATGTTTGGACTTGGTTTATGAGTCCGGGATTGAAATTGATTGAAAATAATGTTTGGACTCGGATTATGAGTCATGGATTGAAAACGATGTGGTGACTCGGGAATGAGTCAATGGTAAATTTCGTGGATTTACGTGAAAATGGCAACGGAGGTTGCAACGCACGGATTTGCGTGAAAATGGTATTTTGGGCTTGAGAACCCAAGTGAATAGTGATTTTGACTCAGATTTGGAGTCACTTGTGAAATTGTGAAATTAATGATTTATTGTGATTTTATGATTATTTTAATCAGTCTTTCGGGCACGTTTTACGAGGAACGTGCAAATGATGTTTTGGGCTAGGCCCGGAGTCTAAATGATTTCTAAAATGATGTTTTGACTTAGTTGGTAAGTCAATGATGATTTCTGGATTATTCTATTGTTTTAAAAGGTGATTTTAAAGAAGTAAGTGTAAATGGTATTTTGGGCTTTGAGACCTAGTCGGGAATGATCTTGACTTTGTATGAAGACAAGATTTGATTGAAATATTTTGGGATGTAATTCCCGAGATGGTTTTCATGGTGATTGTGATATTCCCAGACGGTCGGAGCTTGGGGGGATTACCCAGACGACCGGAGCTTGGGGGATGTGATTGTAGGATCATGAGTTGATCCTATGGTAGTCAGCTTCTCGGATGAGACTGAGCCTGGATGTACCACTCGGATGGGTCTGAGCCTGGGGATGTGTTCGCCCAGAGGTGACTGAGCCCGAGGGGGTTGAGCCCAGAGGTGTCTGTTCCCGAGAGTGTGACTGGATATTGGCCTACGCGTAGTGCAACACTTGTGAGTAGTGCAGTTTGATTGATTATGCACTTGTGAGTAGTGCAGATGTGATTTGTGATATTTTATGCACTTGTGAGTAGTGCGGATTGATTGGATTGATGTATTTCTTGTGCACTGGTGATTAGTGCTGATTGATGTTGTTGTGATGACGTACTGGTATTGAGTACGGGTTTTTGGTCTTTGTGACCAGTGATTATGTTTTCACATGTGTTGGCCTGAGAGCCGGGATTGGATGTTTATAACATGAACTGATTTGGTGAACATGAGTTTTATGGACCATGGGAAAATATGTTTTGATTTTATCGGTCCACTGTTCATACTTGAATGATTTCATACTATTACTCATGTTTTACGATATGCATGCAAGTTTGTGAAAACTGGAGGGTAAGAATGTATTTTGATAAATGTTTTTATAAGAGGTCATTTTTGTCCACTCACACCTTTTCTATTTTGTGACCCTCCAGGCCGTGGTACGACGTTCGGGACTGATCGTGAGGCAGTGGCAGCAGCAGAAATCCGCGCAAACATCCCTTGTCTGGCAAGCACTGAAGGGTAGTTTCGGACCTTTAGTTGACTTGTCAGACGGGAGCAGGACCGGGCACGGTTTTTGACGTCCAGTTGGGACGGGTCCTGTCATTTGATGAGTTTTGGAACTGAGATCCCGGATTGAAATTGATTTGAGATTTGAGGCTGAGGCCTGGATTTGAATAACGGTTTTGATACGAGTTTTCAAATGATTTTCAAAGATGGTTTTTGATATGAATGGTTTCATGACTTGAATTGATATGCATGCATTGGTTTTTGGAGGGTATAAATATAATTGTTTTATTGAACTGTTTTCTAAAGTATATTTTATTTTTGTCCACTCACAATCTTTTCGTGTTTTCGATACCCTCCATGTCAGGACCCGTCCCAAATATCACCTCGATACCCGGGACGAACCCTGCTCCCGTCTGACAATCACACTTAAAGTACCAAAATAACCTTAATACCACCATAAGCATAACTATCAGACGAAGGAGTAAATATAATACAACTGTCAGTCAGAGCATAGTTCTACAAAATGGGCACAAAATCCTACTATGCTAATCTCGCAACGGAAGAATGTCGGAAGCTCTATGCCTCGATTCCTGCCTCAACGTTCACCCCCACGCTATCACCACGACTTGGAGGGAAAATTTAAAACCAAAAAGTGTGAGTGGACTAGAATAAATAAAAGTTTCAAAAACAGTTTATCATCAAATCAGAGTTAAGGAAAAATAATAATAATATTTGTTCCCTCCGTTTTGAAAACATGCATGCCTAACGAATATTCTGAAACCACAACATCAGCGATATAATGTATTTCATAAACCACTATATTAAAACCACGTCTGATCAAACCTGCTGGATCTATCCGAGTCTTTAAACTCAACCAGGCCTCAAATGTAATCCGAGTCTTTAAACTCCCGAGTCTTTAAACTCAATAGGCCTATGGGGGTAATATCATAAATGTCCGAGTCTTTAAACTCCCGAGTCTTTAAACTCAATCCGGGCCCGTCCCCCATCCATCAGAACATCCGGGTCTTTAAACCCATATCCAGATCCAGCAAATCCAATCCAAATTCAATGTAAAACCATTTCTAAATCCATAGCCAAACTCGAATTCGAAATCTCCGGTTCGAAACCCTTCTGGCGTTCAAAACCGTCATTCCGAACCCAAATCCAGAAATCCACTTTTTAAACCAAAACCCGCGATTATCAAAAATCATGTTTCATAATCCATTTATCATCATCAGAAAACAATTATAAATTGAAATCCCTAAGTATGGCATCAAAATCCGAAATCCAGCTTTTTCTCGAAAAACGTGCGAAAATCCGAAAATGCCTCGAAAAACGTGCAAGCATATCAATCACATATAAAATGCATAAAAACATACTTAAAATAATAAAACATAATTAAAAACAGTTAGGCATGCTTGAAAGAAAAGAAAGAGTCCACTCACGAATCTGAACGAGTCAATCGCGCTTCGTGCGCTCCTCGACCGTCTCAGGCGTCTCCCGTCCTGTCAATATGCACCAGATAGGGTCACAAATACATCAAGGATACTAACCCTAATTTCCCCAATTTGTCGGGAATTTATTCGTAATTTAAACGTAAACCCTAAACCGTCCGGATTCCCGAACTATCCCGTAACCTCGTCCGATTAACCCAAAAATTTCACCAATGGATTCCGTAGAACATTTGGAACCAAAACCATGTTGGAAGTTTGGCCGGAATCCTCCCCACGAGCCGCCCAAAGTGGCTGCGCGTGGGCCTCACGCGCCTGCTACAGTTCATCTTCAACCTCGAGTCACCCGGTTCAATTGTGTTGAACCGGCATGACCGGTTCTCTGTAATTCCTCCATCACTTCAGTTCCTTTCAATCCCAATAGCCTCGTCCAGTCCTTAGCAATCTAACCCCGTACTAACATCGAAGAATCACGGCCTAAAACCCCTCGACTTCGTCTTCGACACAGACGGCCTGTGAGCCCTGTTTTGGCCTCCTGCCACCCAGGTCCTCCCCCGTCACAGCGACCATCCTAGACGACTCCTAGGACCTCCCTGAACCTCACTTCACTCACCAATTCCCTCGACTCTAGCCCAGAGTCCACGATTATTGAAAAAAAAAATCACGGGAAAAACAGGGGATTCGATGCTTACCTTCGAGTCGTCCACCGCCGTCTGCACCGCCGTGTGCCACGGTGCTTGTTGAGTCCCCTGCAGTCTCCTGAGCCTCCTATTGCCTTGGTTTGAGCCACCAAACGGCACAACCACCGCCACAGTGCCACCGTCTCTCGGTTTTCTCAGAAAATCAACTGTCCACCGCCGTGTCTCCGTGCACGATTTTCACTCCCTGAACACGATCACCTACTCACTCTCCTCTCTCTGTCACTCTAACAATCCACCAAACTCTTCCACACACCCTGAATCGATCACCCACTCTCAATTTCTTCCTCTCTATTTCTCTGTGTTGAAGCCAAATGCACGGGATCAAATTGGACAATTTGTGGCCGTGCACATTTTAGACGTGCCTAGAACCCTCTAGTTCTCTCCCACGTGTCCACATTCCCATGGACCAGCACAAAATATCCCAATCCACTCAAGACAAGTGGCCTTATCTGATTAGGCTTAAGGGGGAAAAGACTAAAATGCCCCTAATATTAAAAATTACCTTTTCACCCTCACACTTTCCAGACCCGTAACTAGGTCGTCTGACGTCCGATGACAGCGTGCCGCCTGTCGTTGTACTCAGGATGTCGAGACCTATCTAACGGTCCTCGGTCTACGTGAAAATCACAAGTCCACTAAAAAGTCAACATTTTCCTCAATTAGTCAAAATTACAGTAACACCCTCAATCTTCCGAACGTTATAACTTTTTCTCCGATTGTCCGAATCGGACATGCCACCTGTCTACGGACTCGTGACGTCCTAAACTACGTCACGGTCAATGGTCAACACTCATCCAACCGGTCAATAAAAAAGTCAACTTTTGACCCACTATTCACAAGGGCAAAATCGTCATTTTATACAAAACTTTTACAACAGTACATTTTTACCCTTCCCGAAGGTACGGGTTGTTACACTCCAGGTTGTTACGACGCGGGCTGTCGGTCGAGAGAGACGAAGACATCTCACCTGCGATCCACAGTAGTTCGTTCTACTCTGGGAGGACCGGTACCTTTTCGGACGGTCGGATCGGAAATCCCTTGTCCGACTTACGTGTCACACGGAGGTTGGACGTCCGTTTGGCCCTTGTGTCATGCGTAAGTCAGACGGGAGCAGGATTTAGCCCTTAATCCCGGGGGATTAGGGGTAGCCCCTGATACCTTCGCCCAAAACAACAATTTCACAATTTTCTCAAAAATCGTGCTCAAAATCAATATAAAATAATATAATATTCTCAAAATCCGAAAATCATCATATCGAAACATTAATCATGCCAAATCATTTCAAATCATATAATAAAGCATTTAAAATATATATGCATGCATTCTGGTTAGAAAACAAAAGTCGACTCACACACCGTCCATATCGCTCGTTTTTCGAGCTGCCCGTTTTTTCGTAAATTCCAGAAATCACCATTCCTATCCAAAATCATTATCAAGAGTCACTAACACTTCAATATACCTCATATAATTTTCCCCAATTTTTTCAGGATTTAAATACATATTTTAAACGTATATTAGAACTTTGGATACACAGAACACTATCGAAACGGTATCCGATTTCCTCGAAACCAGTGCCAAAATGTTCGTTACATTAAATGGGATAAAAGTCATGTTGACCTCACCTCGGGATTCGAGCCCACGCACCGCCGCAAGCGGCTGTGCGTGAAGTCCACGCGCCGTGTACAGTACCATCGTCTTCACCCGTTTGTCTGTAAAACGGGTCCCGTTGGCCCGCAGCTGGACCCGGTTGAATTCTTGTCAATTTCAACTCAATTTTGTTAATTGATTCAGCCAGTAGAATCTCCATGCATCTAATTAAGGCTCTGTAACCTCAATTTCGTATGAACTCACCTTAATCCAAACAAATTCAAATTCGAAAATTCGAAGAACAGGTGGGCATTGTTCATCTTTCAATCTCGATCAATTCCAGTCGTTTTCTTGCAATTGATTCACTCAAAAGCTTCGCAGGATTCATCTAAAGAGGTTTCCAATCTCAATTTCAACCTTCATTCACTCAAACCATTCCAACTCAGCTGGGATTTCCAAAACGAAATACAAATGTCGTTTGGGCTCATTTCTTCACCATTTCCTTCACTTTCAATCTCACTCGACTCGTTTAGACCTCTAGAAGCTCATCCTCGTCTTTGTTTCCATCAATTTATCGTCCAATTCAAAATTCGATCCCAAGTCATCAATTCAAGGTTTCGAGTGGGTTTCGATTTTTCTGGGTTTTCTTTCACAATTCCATACCTCCACTCTTGTTGTTAAGTCTTTGTTCTTCCTCTCTCTATCCTTCTCAATTTGATCGATCAGAGGAGAATTGTTGATGGCTTTTTCTAGGTATGTCGAGGTCTCTGTTTTTCCTTCAAGACACACACACGGGGGGTCTAATTCTCCCTTACTCTTAGCTAATTCACACCACCGCACACACATCCACTTACCACTAATCTTCATTTACAAGGTGACAGATGTCACCTTGTGGCAATCCCACGCCCAATTCAATAAGTACAGATGTCCATTGTTTGGTTAAAACAATATTCACATAGATGAATCAGCCATCATAGCCAAATTACCATATTGCCCCTGCCATAACAAATTACCAAAATGCCCTTCATGTATCTAGACCCCGTAACTTTGTCATCCGAACTCCGATTGTCGTATGCCGCCTGTCTACGGATTCAACGTCTCGAGACCTATCCAACGGTACTTTCGGAAAGTCCAAACAAGATCCCAGTAAAAAAGTCAACTTTCGGCCCTTATAACGAGGGGCAAAATCGTCATTTCCTTCAATTTTTCGTTTTTTTCAAATTTTCTGGTCGTTACAATGTGACCGAATTGATCTTACATACAAACCAATTTTCTAGTTATTTACCCCAAAATATTTGCGAAAATGGAAAACTTGTAAACTTTTCAATACACACCAACTATTTGTCTAGTCCAATCCCCAAAAGTCTGAAAACTTGCACGAGCTTATTTCAGGTCAGTGTTCAAGGAAATCAATTGACAGGAAATATATTTGAAGTATTTGGTGTTTATCCAAATCTTAATTTTATCGATCTAAGCTACAATAATTTTTATGGTGAAATTTAACAAAACTGGGGTAAATGCCGACAATTAGAAGCCTACTGATCGTGGGAAACAACCTCAGTGACAGCTTAGCACCTGAGATTGGCAATGCAATGAAAATTCATAACTTGGATATTTCTTCAAATCATTTAGTCGGTGTAATTCCAAAGGAGTTCAGGAGACTGACCTCCATGTTAAAGCTGGTGATGAATGAAAATCAACTTTTGGGTTGTATACCTATAGAAATTGGATCATTGACTAATCTTGAATATTTCGACTTTTCAACAAAAAATTTCAATGAGTCAATTCCTGACAGCCTAGGTGCTTTGCTCAAATTACACCACCTTAATTTAAGCAACAACAAGTTAAGTCGAGAAATTACACTTCAATTGGGAAAGTCGGTTCAAATGACGGAAATAGATTAAGTCATAATGCATTGAAAGGAAGAATACCCTCCGAATTAAGCAATATGGAGAGCTTGGTGATGCTTAACCTTTACAGCAACAATCTTTCAGGTTCCATACCAGAAAGTTTCCAAGGCATGCATGGCTTGTTGTATGTTAACATATCTTACAATCATTTAGAAGATCCCCTTCCCAACATAAGTGCATTTCGAGGAGCTCCGCCTGATGCAATACAAGGGAATAAAGGACTATGTGGCGACTATGTTGTAGCTTTGTAACAATTTATCAAACATGGCTAAAAAAAGGACATAATATCGTATATAGAATCACATTCCCCCTTGTAGCAGTTGTTGCACTTGTGTCTTTTTTCTTTACCATTTTTTTGTATTAAAAAGAAGAAAGAAGAATGATCACCATCCAAAAAATGATAACATGAAATAGATTTCCTTTTCAATATTAAATTTTGATGGGAAAAGGATGCATGAGGAAATTATAAGGGAAACAGAAGATTTTGATTCCTTATATTGTATTGGGAAGGGGGGACAAGGAAGCGTTTATAAAGCCATTTTGTCATCTTCCATAACAGTGGTCGTGAGGAAACTCAATTTGCAGTGGGATAGTGAAAACAGTTTTGAGAAGGAATTCTTAAATGAAATAAGGGCTTTGGCTAAAATAAGACATTGAAACATAGTGCAGCTTTATGGGTTTTGTTCACATTGAGGACACTCACTTTTTGTGTATGAGTACTTGGAAAAAGGTAGCTTAGCATCAGTTTTAAGCAAAGGTAATGGAGCTAAAAATCTGGGGTGGATTTTGAGGGCAAATATTGTTAAAGGTGTAGCTGATGCCTTGTCCTACTTGCACCATGATTGCTTCCCGCCAATTGGTCACCGAGACATATCAAGCAAAAACATTTTATTGGATGCTGAATATAAGGCCTCTGTCTCGAATTTTTGTATTGTAAAGTTCTTAAACCCGAACTCAACAAATTGGACAAATGTTGCAGGCACATATGGCTACATAGCACCATGTATATATTATTTACATTATTTTAATCTAGATAATACTTGCATAACACCAGCTTGATAGTACTTTCTCCACTGTACCACCCTTTTGATTTAATCTTTATAATATATAATCAAAATTGTGCATTTCTTAAATTATCTTTATATAAAAATAATTGAATCAAATTGGAAATAATTTAGTCATTCGTTTGTATAAACCAAAACTATTTATTTGTTTCATGCATATGAATGATTGAACGATCTCAATGTTGTTGTTTTTTTAGATAACCTTTAAATAATGATTTACGAATTGAAGTATTCTTATTATGATATATGTATTAAAACTATTAGTTAAATCGAAAAACTAGCATGAGGAAGTACACTCCACATGTAGGATATGCAAGTATTATTGTCATAAAGTGGCCTTAAAACTCAATAGTTATAGCTAGAAACTAATAATATATATTCTTCTGCGAGCATTTTATATGAAGAGCTTGCTTACATAATGAAGGTAACAGAGAAATGTGATGTTTATAGCTTTGGAGTTGTAACAATGGAGTTAATCATCGGACGACATTTCATAGATCTTTTTTCAATTATAGCATCATCAGGCTCATCATTGTCTCCATCATCCAGAGGTGAAATTTCAATTGCAGATGTCTTGGACAAACCCATATTGCCTCCCACACCTGAAGAAGCATGTGAAGTGGTATCTCTTGTGAAGGTGGCATTTGCATGCTTGAATTCCAACCCGCAGTCTCGTCCGACAATGAAACAAGTTTCTCAACAGCTTGAAGTTCAGATGATGCATTTGTCAAAGTCATTAGATATGTTAACATGTTGTGAATTATTTCTTTATGCGGATGTTTTGAGTAGTTGATCATCAGAATGTGAGCTCCTTTTCACTCTGTTTGTGTCTTGTTCTTGGAACAAAGGATTCTTCGGAGATGATTCCTTATTGTAATTTTGTTTCTTGCATCAGTCTCTCCGTAATCTATATATTTATAAACTATAGTGGCTGGCTATTCATGTCCTTATGTACTCTTTCTATCACAGAACTTTCAGCGTTAATTTATCAAATAATTTTTCAGCGACTAAAATTAAAAAAGTTAAGAGCATCTAAATCAAAGGCAAACTGGAGATAAGAAATCAATGGATGCAAAAATTCCTTAATTTGTTGTCAAGCATTGTCAAGTAGGGCATCATAAACTAACTTTTCTGTCATTTCATCAATCTGGGAAAGTGAGGATCGTCTGGATAATTCATAAGAGACAAAAAAAGCCAATTATGAACATGTAGAAAAGTCATCAATTTGATTCCAGTATCAAGAAATTAGCATGGCAATAAAAAATTTTGTTCAATCAATTCCATTTCATCATTTTGATTGCTGAGAAAGTGAGGAAGTCATTATTGATAAGAATATAAAGAAAAGTCATCAATTTGATTACGTATGTTAATAATGATTAGTTAACGTAGGAAGTTAATTAAAGTAGCCAATTACTTATGTTTATGATGATTACTTATGTTAAATAATTTTTCCCATTTTTTGTCATTTTTTATTGACTTTCAAAGTTCTTAGACTAAACTAATCAGCCCTTGTATCTGAGTCCTTTACTTGCTCCCATGGCTAGAGGGTGGACTTGGACTATGAGTATCACGACTCGACTCTTCTAGTATGATATTATTCGCTTTGAGTCAATGTCCTCACGATTTTGTTTCTGAGAACTCACGTGCAACTTCCCAGTAGGTCACCCTTCTTCGGATTGTTTCAGCCCAACCTTACTTAATTTTGGAGTTCCAAAGGAATCAGTGAGCTCCCAAGCTCCGATGGCTAGAGGATGGACTTGGACTGTGAGTATCACGACCCGACTCTTCTAATATGATATTATTCTCTTTGAGTCTATGTCCTCACGACTTTGTTTCTGAGAAATCTCGTGCAACTTCCCAGTGGGTCACCCCTCTTTAGATTGCTTCAGCCCAACCTTACTTAACTTTGGAGTTCCAAAGGAATCAGTGAGCTCCCAAAAGGCTTCGTGCTAGGAAGAGAAATAGAGAATGTCCACACATATAAGACACTTCACAATTCCTTCCCCGAACGATGCGGGAATGCTCACCGTTCTTGCTTTCCCAAGCTCACGGGTCTTACAGTCCACCCACATTGGGGCCCAGCTCTCTCACTAACATACTTTCAATCAAGGTCCAGCTCTGATACCATAATGTCAAGACCCGACTCCCTTAGTACGATATTGTCCACTTTGGGCCCACGCTCTCACGACTTTATTTTTGGGAACTCACATGCAACTTTCCAGTGGGTCACCCCTCCTAAGATTGCTCAAGTCCAACCTCGTTTAACTTTGGAGTTCCAAAAGAATGCAAAATTAGTGAGCTCCCAAAAGATCTCGTGCTAGGAAGAGAACTGTCCACACATCTATGACATTTCACATTTCCCTCACCGAGCGATGTGGGATTGCTCACCATTCTTGTTTTCCCAGGCTCACGGGTCTTACAGAGAGGGTTATAGTCCTTCTCATTTTTTTTTTGGACATTAGTCCTTCCCATTTAAGTTGGGCCTTTTAGTATATTTTGAGTTAGTCCAGCCCAATGATCATTAGTTAGCCCATTTAACTTAAGCTTAAAAAAATTAGACACAGACACCCTCGAAGTCTCATAGAGAAAGCATCAAGACATCAACCATTTCTTCTTCCTTATCTTCAACTTCTAATTTCACAAATTATAATATTCGTCTTCAACTTATTTCTCTTTTTTTTTCTTTAAATTTTTTTTGGGTTTCTCCATTCTTAAATCTTCAAAGCATAAGATATTACTCTCTAGTCTTAATTTTAAATAGAAATTGAAAATAAGGTTTTGGTTTTGGCTGAGAATTATAAATAACCGATTCCAAAATAAAATAGATGATGAATTTTGTGTTGATTGTATGACCCTCTGTGTTGAAAGAGACTTTACTTATACCATCGATAATAAAGAGATTATGGATAATTTTGGCGTTTTTAAGACTCGAAAATTACAATTTAAAATTCTAAAAAGTGATAATTTGTATTGCATTGTATGCTTAATTATGATTTTTGTTGTAGTTTTTTTTTTCTTTCTATATATATATACATATATATATATATATATGCACATTTGAGGGGTAATCCTCATTATGTCTTTTACTGACTGGATTTTTTTATGTTTATGAATGAAATTCACTTATATCGTCGAGTTTTTTTCTACATATAGCATGTAAGTTTACCTCATCCTTCAAGAACAGTCCCTACATGTTCATTCCAATAAAACCTTTTTAATTAGCATATGTCATCGTGAATTTACTTATGTTAATGCCGATTAATTAATGCACGAAGTTCGTAAATGTAGCCAATTCATGGCACTATAAATAAAAGGGTTCCAAGCTAGAAGTAGTATAACATTAGCATGTGATGCCTATTGCTTGTTGCAGGTCTGTTCAAGTAAAACTAACCATTAGATTATAAGCAAGCTGAAATGATTAAAGATAAGAAACTGAAATCCATTGAACATAAGGAGGATCATTAAGTTTAATACGATATAAGAATCAGGTGGAAGGCTAGTGAAGGAGGAAGAATGGAAGAGGAAGAAGGAAGATGATGATAAATTAGGATTATTCCCAAATTGCCCATCTAAATTTTGCCACATCAGATGCTGAGTAACCTTTCCTTTTTATCCCATTAACGTGTCATATTAACGTCACCTAATCACCTATTATTCTTAAGCAACAAAGATCCTCAATCATAGGGTTTGGAATTAAAGACTCTATAATATGGGATGTTTTGATATCGTTATCTAATTTATATTTATTATTAAATTTATGGTGAAATTGAAAAAGACGCCAAATCTGCTCTTATATTCGAGAGGAACGTACATAGTGAAATAGATGAAGTAAAGAACGTACACTCGTAAAAATCCTCCGGCGTCAGAGTTTCCTCTTTGCAATGAGAGCTTCTGCATCCTTGAATGCCCTCACCACCATGTCTCATATGGCATTAATTTCTGAAATGTTGTTCGCCCTAACCAAAAGCCCCAGCAGTTATGACCACCAACCACAATTGAATGGGGAACTTGGTATAGTTATTATATACGCAAACTCTGCAGTTATGAACGCCAGGCTATGGAATCCAACCCAGGTTGTTCAGAGTCATGGAAAGCGAACACAGGTATCTCCCCCTGTAGGCCTTCATGCGACAGCATTTTATGGCGCAGAACAATTTTCAAGGCATGTATTTAAACTACACAACAAGCAACAACCAAATCTGCACGATCCCAGTGAATCCAAAGATTACAGAACCTGGAAGACTAGGATATGGGAAGGCATACCTTAATGTTGTGGCATTAATAACAACCTTGGAGAGTGCTTTCGGATGGTGGGGAGAATTGAAGACCACCTTCTAAGTTTCATTGTCATTATGATGAGTGCGATTTCTAATCCCTATAAATCTATTGCAACGATTACCGAGTTTGCTCAACCCCCTGCTAGAACTAGGACCAACCAAAGATCCCCACCAAAACCCCCTTTTTCCAGAAACTCCTACCCTTGGCTGCCCCTTTTCCACCTGCGAATTATGACTCAGGCAAGTGCGGAGGAACTCACCATTAGATTGGAGGAGTCGCTGGGCATTTTTGAGCTGGAGAGTGGACCGAAGCTTGTTGGAAGAATTATTGCACACAAGGCCCCCAACCGGAATGCTGTGAAGAACATCCTAATGAAGGCTTGGACAAACTGGGGAGAGGTCCGGATCACCTTTGTCAAGGAAAACATTCTTACCATGATGGTTCAGGACGAAACTATGGCCACACAAATTATTGACGGGGGACCCTGGTCGGTGATGGGTTTTTGCCTCTCCATCCATCGATGGCCTGAAAACCAGTCGATTGAAGAACTTCCCCTGCATCTGGTCGCTTTCTGGGTTCAGGCACATGGTGTCCCTTTGAAATCCCTCACGGTTGAGAACGCGCGGAAGGTCAGCGCCTGCATTGGGAAAGTTGTTGATGCTGAGGATCCGTGGAGCCGGGCCCTAAGGAATTCCTGCGGGTGAGGGTGCAGATCGATTCAAACTTGTCGTTACCCCTTGGATTCTGGCTTCCTAGGGCCGATGGGGCTGGAACTTGGGTCGAATTTAAGATTGAGCGGCTCTCCGACTTTTGTTACGCCTGCGTACTGCTGGGTCATACCAATCAGAGCTGCCCAAACCCCTCATCGGCGGTATCAAACCAGGGAGGTGCAGCCTATGGTGACTGGCTGAGGACCATGGCAGTTCGGGAGGAGACGACGCCGATGACCCCAACTCAGTCGCGTGGTGTTAGGAGGATGGCTGGTGTCTCTAGTGCAGGCCACGCGCCTATGGCTCGTGTGGAAGGAACTTGCTTCGATGCTGACAAAGGAGGGGACAAATCAATCTCGCCGCTGCCAGCTAAGGATGTCTGGGGCACAGGGACTTTTGACAACGCATGCGCTATGGTGCTGCAGCCGCCCTCTAGCTGCCATCTCCAGGGTATTGACATTTCTAGGGGAACCCCTGGTCCTGGTCAATCTGAAGAAGCTGACCACTCTGTCCGCATGCTAAAGGTCTCAGTGGAAACTTTTAGGAAAAGTGACATTAAGAACGACGATGATAACCCCAGGTGGGCCAAAAAAGTCATTAGGCACCCGTCTTGGGCCTTCGGGGATGTGGGCTTAACTAGTCTGGGACAAAAGCATCAGTGGGCCGGGTCTTCTGTTTCGTCCAGCCCGCCCTAGTGTTTGTTTTGGGTTGCAAATGATTCACGGACTCGGGATACATTACAGATGGAAAATGTTATTGAGCTTGAACCCATTCCCTCCGAGACTCACGAGCAACAGTTGGCTAAGAGGTGGATGCAGGGCACCTCCCGCAGTGGTGGACCGGGCGGAAATCAAGGAAAACAAGCCACATTTTGTACTGTTGCCAGGACCAAGGGGCTAGGCCTGAACTCTTTGAACCAGGAAGCAGTTGGGGAAGCCTTCCAGGCCTTGGGACTCAAACGGGGTGCAGGGACTTCTGAAGTGTTGACAATTGGGAAGAAACTCAAGATCACTCCGTGTGGGGGCGAGACGTATAGGCTGGGGTCACAGTTAAAGTCTACTAGGAAGAACAAGCTCTCAAAGGCTGTGTCAGCACAAAGGGGGCAGCGCAAGCAGGGTCACAATTTGTTCTCTGATCTTCAGCTCGTGGAGGTAGAAATTGATGTAGCAAGTGCTGCTGATTTTAACCATCCCAAGAACTCATCTGAGGAGTGAGTGACCGACGGTAATTACCATGGCAGCAGGAATGCTGGAGGTGGCTGGCCAATGTCAGCTGCCGGATCAAAATGAAACTTCTAAGTTGGAACTGTCAGGGGCTTGAGGCTAACCTGACAGGACAATGCTTTCGGCAGTTGGTTCAAATGCACAAGCCCTCAGTTGTGTTCTTAATGGAAACAAAAATGAAGTCCATAAATTTACTCCGCTTTAGTAAACAAGCTAGGTTTGATAATTGTTTTTTTGTTGATCCAGTGGGTTCGGCTGGAGGTCTCGGTCTTTTATGGAATGATGATGTTGAAATTTTCGTTTACTCTTCTTCTAAACATCTGATTGATACTACTGTGACTGTAAAGGGCACTGGCAAGTTTTTCCAGGCTTCCTGGATTTATGGAACCCCCTACAGGGATGACAAGGTGGAAATGTGGGATTGGTTAACCCGGAATGCTATATCCATGGGTGTCCCCTGGGTTTGTGTTGGGGACTTTAACGAATTTTTATGGGCCCATGAAAAAGTGGGTGGCCGTCCAAGTTGGTCACACAAAAGGAGATTTCTTCATGAATTCATGGAACAGGCCAAGCTTATTGATTTGGGTTTTCAGGGTCAGCAGTTCACTTGGCGCGATATCCGTGGTGACAATGTGCTTATACAGGAAAGATTCGACAGAGGACTCGTTAATGCAGAGTGGCAACCAGAGTGGCCGTCCACTATTGTATCTCACCTGCCGGCGATTGGTTCGGATCACATCCCTATTCTGATTGACCTGGAGCCTACAAGAAGAAAGGGTATGAAGAATTTCAAATTTGAGGCCCATTGGATTGAGGAGTCTGAATGTGACAATGTTGTGAAGTCGAGCTGGGGGATTCAGCTGGCAGGGGATGAGTGGTCTTGGAAGCCTCGACTATCTTCTTGTAAGAATGCTCTCATAAATTGGAGTAGAGCTAAATTTCCAAACAACATACAGAGGATCATTGTGTTAATGAATGAGATGGATCAACTTCAGTCCAACTGGGAGGTTAACGTTGATCGTATGGGCACATTGAGGCAGGAGATTGGCAGGCTTTGGAGGATTGAAGAGAAGTACTGCCATCAACGGTCCCGTATCAACTGGCTCTCCACCGGTGACGCAAATACGGGTTTTTTCCATCATTCCACTATCCGGCGGAGGAGACAAAATTCCGTATCAAAAATTAGAATCAGGGAGAATCAGTGGGTGGAGTTGGACGCTGGCATTAGGAGTGTGGTGGATAATTACTTTCGGGATATTTTCAGAAGCTCGGGGCACCGTAATTGGGGGGAAATTCTCTTTTTGTTGATTCGGTTGTTTCTCCGGACATGAATTCCAATTTAATGGTAGAAGTCACGGAGGAGGAAGTCAAGACGGCTGTATTCCAAATGGGAGCTCTTAAGGCGCCTGGCTCGGATGGTTTCTCTGGGATTTTCTATCAGAACTACTGGGATACTATTAAGGTTGAGCTTATGTGCACTGTCAGACGATTCTTCAGGGGGGATCTCCCAATTGATCAGCTAAATTCGACCAATATTGCTTTGATTCCTAAAGTCCCCAACCCAGCGGAGGTCTCCCAATTCCGTCCAATTGCGTTGTGCAACTATTCCTACAAAATTATTTCGAAGGTCCTCACAAATCGGCTGAAAATGTACCTGCCGGGGCTGATTTCTCCTCAACAAAGTGCTTTCATTCCTGGCAGGCAAATCCAGGATAACATTTGCATTGCCCATGAAGCTTTTCACTCCCTTAAGATTCGGAAGTCTACTTCGAAGTACGAGTTGGGCCTGAAGCTCGATATGAATAAGGCCTATGACAGAATCGAATGGGACTTCTTAATGGCAGTTCTTTCAAAGATGGGATTTGGGGAGGGTTGGATAAGGATGGTGATGGACTGTGTGATGTCTGTAAGGTGCGCTGTACTTATTAATGGCCAGCCGGGGAGTACGTTCAAACCTTCTAGGGGGCTCAGGCAGGGTGACCCAATTTCTCCTGATTAACCATGCAGTTGCCCACGGTCTACTGCAAGGGATCCGCTTCAGTGAATCAGGACCGGTCTTGTCCCACTTATTTTTCGCTGACGATTCGTTGTTCTTCTTGAAAGCAACCACGAACAATTGTAGGACTGTAAGAAAGCTCATTGATTCTTACTGTCATGCTTCAGGCCAGATGGTGAACTATCATAAGTCAAATTTGTATTGCAGCCCCAACACTCCATCAGACACCCGTACTGAACTGTGCAACATTCTCGGTGTTCAGCTAACTGAGGACCTTGGGATCTATCTGGGCCTTCCCACGATCTGGGGGCACTCAAAAAAGGAGGCCCTAAATTTTGTCAAGGAAAGGATTATGAGGAAAGTCAATTGGTGGAAGCAAGGTTTGCTCTCTAAAGCGGGTCGGGAGGTCATCATCAAAGCTGTGGCCCATGCTATACCTACCTATCCCATGACTACTTTTCGGTTTCCAAAGTCCTTATGTTCCGAGATTGATGCACTATTGGCGAACTTCTGGTGGGGTCAGAACAACGATCGGAATAAAAT
Organism: Prinsepia uniflora; assembly: GCA_032719365.1. Classification (NCBI taxonomy): domain Eukaryota; kingdom Viridiplantae; phylum Streptophyta; class Magnoliopsida; order Rosales; family Rosaceae; genus Prinsepia; species Prinsepia uniflora. Next base: position 32,260 of record JAVSMK010000020.1, read on the forward strand.
CCACTGGGTTGGTTGGAAGGAACTTGGTCTCCCAAAGGCTTTGGGAGGGATCGGCTTCAAAAATATGGAGGACTTCAACCTTGCACTGTAGGCTAAGCAGAGTTGGCGGTTAATCAGTGAGCCGCAATCTTTTTGGGCTTTGATGTTGAAAAGCAGGTACTTTCCACATGTGGACTTCTTACATGCCAGGCGTGGCTCTCGGGCATCGTGGGCGTGGTCCAGTATTCTCGATGGTCGGGATGTTATTCTGCGTGGTTCTCAGTGGCAAGTCTTGAATGGTTCTAGCATTAAGTTTTGGGCGGATCGGTGGGTTTGGGGACTGCCAGACTCTCATCCTAGGTTAACTGTCCCGGATGATACCAATCTTGATGAGGTGGTGGCGGATTATTTGGATTCCCAGGAGGGGGTGTGGAGGGTGAGTGGTTTGGAGGGCGTAGTGCCTGGAAATGAACTGGACCTGATTAAGGAAATGCCTATTGGTGATAGTATAGGTGAGGATCGGCTTGTCTGGCCTGCCACAAAGGATGGTGTATACTTAGTTAAATCAGGATATCCTCATGCATTGAGTGCCCCTGCTGTGCGGCCTTCTTCATCCCACTGCACTCCAAAGGAAGTTCGGAATATGATCTGGAAGGTCAAAACTCTGCCTAAGGTGCGTGTTTTTCTCCGGTGCATCTTAAAACGCTGTAATCCGACCCGCGACAACCTGTTCAGACGCCATCTGGGCTCTTCCCCTTTATGCCCCATCTGCTCAGAGGATACGGAGACGGAGGAACACATGCTGCTTCAGTGTCATGGGGCGATAAATGTTTGGTTCGGGAGTGTACTTGGCCTATCTTTTGTTCTTGCTGCAATCTCCACTTTTGAGGACTGGTTTTGTCGGCTGTCGTCTGCTGATCTGCCGAGAGGCTTGGTCCAAATAGACCAGCAGGTGACAGCTATAACTGAGAGAAACCAGTCTTTGTCCAAATAGACCAGCAGGTGACATGCTGCTTCAGTGTCATGGGGCGAGAAGTGTTTGGTTCGGGAGTGTACTTGGCCTATCTTTTGTTCCTGCTGCAATCTCCACTTTTGAGGACTGGTTTTGTCGGCTGTCGTTTGCTGATCTGCCGAGAGGCTTGGACAAAGACTGGTTTCTCTCAGTTATATCTGTCACCTGCTGGTCTATTTGGAAGGAAATGTGTCATGCCACTTTTGAATGCTCCCCGTTTAACCCTCGCAGAGCTCTGATGGAGAGTACCAGTCTTCATGGTGATTTTTGGGAAGCCACTTTTGTCCTTCGCCCGGTTGCTGCGAGCACCGTGGAGACGCCTAGGGTTGAGTCTCCCTGGTCCCCGCCTCCCCCCTGGAGTGAAAATTAATGTTGATGCCGCTTGGCAGTCCTCTTCGAAACGGGATGGGCTCGGTGTGGTTGTCAGAAATGCGGATGGGTCCTTTGTTGCTGGGTGCTGCCAAGTTCGGTCGGCGAGTTCGGTAATTGAGGCGGAAGCTTGGGCTCTGCTGGAAAGGATTAATCTTGCCAAGGGGATTGGCGCGCGTGTGGTCACCCTTGAGTCTGACTCTCTAGAGCTGGTCCATGCTACCAACGGATCTATTCGGAAAGGGCGATGGGAGATTTTTCCTATCTTATCTCGCATTCGATCTGTCGTTCCGTCCTTTGAGGCTGTGACGTTTCGCTGGACTCACCGTTCAGCCAATATGGCAGCAGATGCCTTAGCCGCACAGGCGCAACGGTTGATGTGCAAGGAGGTCTGGATTGGTCGCCCTCCATCATCCCTAGTGCATGTGCTGTCCCGAGGCGGGTTACCTTGTCCTCCGATGTCGGCAGTCTTTGCGGTGGATAGCGTCTAGTTGGCTTTCCGCTTTCTGCTGTTGTTGTTTTTTTTCTGTTTCCTGTTTTTTCTGCTTTCTTGTTGCGTTTTTCGCTTTGATCAAAAAAAAAAAACGTACACTCGTCATTAGAGTTTGAAGTAGAGAAGAACATTGAGGAGAATGGTGGAGGCGCTATCGGAAGTAGGGCTTGATTGGGATAATCTTAAATCATTTTATAGTCTTTTATACCTTATCTTCAATACAGAAGTTAAGTCAGGTAATGAATTGATGACTACTAAAAACTTCTTACATTTGAAGTCCATATTTGTCGGTTTGGGGAAAAAATTAAGGGCAATTAACTCATAGGTCATTACTAATATATAAGTTGATTCAAAAACTTCTATATAAAAAAATTAAACTTATAAGTCTTTTGATTAGTCAAATGACTATACAATTTAAAATAGACCATAATTTTTATATAAATTACAATTAATGTCATCTAGTTGGAAACTAATCCAACAACAATCTAAAAAACACTTACAAAAATCTATCATAATTTCAACATTACTTTTTATTTTTATTTTTTTATTATAAGATTATATTGAGAATTATGAAAATATTACTCCTATATATGTATATATATATATATATATCCACTTGCTCATTTTAAAAGTAATATGAATATCTAATCTAACTTAAAGTAAGATAATTAAAAGTAATAATTTTTCAAAAATATTTTTAAATTTAAAAATATATTATCTTTCGATATTAAATAATTTGATTAATTTAGTATAGTTTTGGGTTTAATTCTTGAATTTTGTGCAAAAACTCAAGAATTAAACTCTATGTCATACGAGTTTCCACCACTATCTCACCCCCTACCCCTCCCAAAAAAAAAAATTATACCTTACTGTTGAACTCCAGACAATACAGATTTTATTTTATAGAAAAAATTCAATTGTAACTATATACAATATATATATTATATATATAATATTTATTATATGCATAATATAATAAAGGGTCCAAGAGGCCAAAGAAATCAAACACTAGGGTCACATGAGGCAAATAAAACAAAAAAAAATAATGTTATTTTTATTGTTTAAAAAAATTCTCAATAACTCATTTATTCTCTTTATTGAGATATAAAAGAATAGATGTAGAATTTATTATTTATAAAATCTGTTTAGGGATTTTGGAATAAAAAAAATTTAAAATAAGGTTTTATTTTATTTAATATACCAATATTAAAAATTTTAAATAAAAATAAAAATTATTAAAAGTGTAATAATAATTTACGTAAAAATTAATAGACCCAGGCCGTAGGAGAAGCAGAGCAATGCTTATCTCCTGATTGCACAAACAAACACAAAATGATGATGACTTCGAGAGAATGGAGGGAGTGACAACGACGTCGTTTAGTGCACAAATGGAGCGTGCACCTTCAACGGCCCCCACACACGTGGTCTAATCGTCGTGAGCAGACCACGCCAGAACCGTAACCGTAGAAGAACACGGAATCTCTCTCTCAAATATAAAAATCAAAGGGCAAAAGCCAGAGCCCCAAAAACAAAACCAACGGTGCTGATAAAACTCCCTTTCTCATCCCAGTCGTCTCCTCTCTCCTGTCTTCTCCAGCGTCCGATCTAATCCCTCCCGCACTATCTCTCTCGCGCCAAATTATATCCATCTCAAATTTAACACAGGTATCTCTTTCCCCAACTTCTTCAGAAACACTCGCTCTCTCTCCCTCTCGCTCTCTCTGCTTTTGTTTTGCTCTCTTAATTATGGCGGGGCTAGGGTTTGGGGTTTTGATTTTGGTTCTATTCGGTGATTTCTCTATTGTTGATGTTGATGTGCTAGGGTTTCTATGGCTGAAGGTCCGACGAGTCCAGGAGGTTTGAGCCACGAGAGCGGCGACCAGAGCCCGCGCTCGAACGTCCGGGAACAGGATCGGTATCTTCCAATCGCGAATATTAGTCGAATCATGAAGAAGGCGCTTCCTGCTAATGGCAAAATCGCAAAGGACGCCAAGGAGACGGTGCAGGAGTGCGTTTCTGAGTTTATCAGCTTCGTCACTAGCGAGTACGACGTCATTTGTTCGTAAGTTACTTGAGAAATGTGTATTTTTTGCTTTTATTTTGATGTGGGGGATGGAATTATGTGTAGAGCGAGTGATAAGTGCCAGAGAGAGAAGAGGAAGACTATTAATGGTGATGATTTGCTTTGGGCAATGGCGACTTTAGGCTTTGAAGATTACATCGACCCTCTCAAAGTTTACCTCACTAGATACAGAGAGGTAATGAACTCTTTTTTCTATTTTGTTTTCACCTTTTCGTAGTATCTATCTCCTTGGTCACTGAGAAAATTTTAGCTGGAAATGGGAAAAGGAAGAGAAAAATGTTGACTTCATTAATTTGTTCTATCTATCGGCTTCTACTGGTTAACTATTTATAGTCAGTTAACCTCTGAATTTCAGAAATCAGTGTTAGTCATCTCATTAGTGTTGTCGGTTAATTTTGAGTAACAAGATTTTCTTCTGGGCTTCTGACTAATTGTTTTGGTTTCGTTGCTTGTCTTCGGCGTTGATTGGGATATTGCAGATGGAGGTGAGTTAAAGTTTCTTTGTTCCTTTATTTTTTTGGCAAAGTTTTTTTTCTTTCTTTTGTATTTATGTGATTATTTTTTTGATTATGTGGTATTTGTTTTGATTAATCTCTCTCATTTATTAATGAACAGGGTGACACCAAGGGTTCAGGGAAGGGCGGAGATTCATCTTCTAAGAAAGATGTTCAGCCAACTCCAAATGCTCAGGTTGAAAATGATGTTATTTTATTAAAGAAGTAAAGTTCTGTTTTTGTTTTGTAGGTTGCAATTTATGTGAAAGTTTGTCAAGTCTCTTATGGTGGCAATTTATTTTCTTATGGCAGACTGCCCACCAAGGTTCTTTCTCCCAAGGAGGGAATTACTCAAATTCTCAAGTAATTTCTTCCTCTCCCTCTTTGTATATCTATCTCCCAACTGTTTAGAGATATTATTACCTCTCTTCATCAAGTTTCTGAAGTACTGTGGGTGTTCAAATATAATCCAGGAGTCCTTTTCCAAGTTCGAACGTATCCATATCACTTCTAAGTTATAATGATTTCCATCCATATAGACAATGCCTTCACAATATTTTTTTTTTGTATAGTCAAATGATGGTCTTCTGGCAAAATCACAGACACAGTTTGTTTTCACAACATTAATTTTTATTACTCCTGGCCTTGGCTGTCAGTTTTCTTCACTTTGGTTTAAGATACAATGTTTTAGTGTCTAATGTTGGAGAGTCATGCTTTTCAATTTTCTGTTATAATTGTCCACGTCACTGGTTAATTTGCAATGATATGCCAAACTGATTGTTTGGTTGTGTTAAGCACTTAAACAGTTAAACATGCATGGTTTGAGGAGTTGCTTGTTTCTTGTAATTGTTCTATATATTCATTTTTGCATGTACTTAAAAATGGTGTAGGTCTTGTCCCACTTGAAAAGTACCATGTTTGCTTTTCGCCAAAGTTTGTGCTTTTTTGCTTTAGAGTTTGTAGTCGGTGCTTTTCTGCAGAGTTTGTAGTTGATATTGGATCATTACTATTCTTTATGTGGTGGTAGTAAGAGTATATCATACAATGTCTGTGGATCAATGAGGCATTATGTATTCAATCCAATCAGCTTTCTAGCAGTTGAGACTAGCTTTATAAATTTTAAATTTTGCGTAGGGAGAACATGAGATGTGGACCATGCAGTGAAGCTACTGATGTAGTGGCGTTATAGCATCCGATGTTTGTAGTCTTCTTGATCACTGACCCCTGTAGGGGATTGTGTTTTAACAAGGCTTTTATAGCTTTCCAGTACTTGAGATTCGCTCTATAATGTTAAACTAGTGGCTAGGGATGAGAGCATTAGATGAAGTGTTGGCATTTTGTGAAGATTGGAGAATTTTTCTTGAGCATACTTTTGTGATATCATGTCGAGTCGATCTGTTTGGCCTGTTGTGCAGTTGTACCGTCTATGATTTATCCTTTTTCATTTGGAATTAAAGGAACTAGTGAAATGCTATTTCTAGTGATGAGCATATTGATTTTCTGATTCTTGTCCTGATGGTGCAATGAATGATTTGTCACGACAGAGCCAGCATATGATGGTTCCTATGCACGGAACCGAGTAGCTCCAGTATTCTTCAGTCAATGCAATAATTCAGCCTGCCCATTCACGGAGACCTTGTTCGCGCCCGGAGAAAACAACATTATTAAATTATTTATGTAGTCGATGCCATAGTGTGTGAGGATAGTATTTTAGTGCTCTGTGTCCAGTAGTATTTTCTAGTGTGGTTTATAGCTTAAGAAATAGTATTATCAATCACAGGAGGAGCTTATATTCTTCTGATCTGTAAACTCTGTATCATGGCATGGGTTGTTATCAAACTGATTAGGCAATTTCTATGTTAAATTAAAATTTGAATTTGTTTTCGCACTTTGTCTCAAAGGCTTTCCTTTGCAGGTTTTTTTTTTTTTTTTTTTTTTTGCATAAATAAAAATTGAGCTATCTATTGATTAGTCTTTGACAACATTAATGTTTATTTAAAATTTTACTAACCATGCTTTTGAAACTTTGAAGTCCTTAACCACCATAATTATTACTCATAATAATTATTCAAGTAATAATTATTCAAACATTCTTTAGAACTTTTAATTCCCATTTAAAACTTTACTAACTATATTTTTAAAACTTTAAAATTCTTAAACCACCGTAATATTTGCACAAACATCCTTTAAATTTTTTATTTCCTATTTAGTAGTTTTTTTCCCTTTGTAATTATGAAAACATTAATTTTATTTATAATCTTATTTTTTTCACTTGTTCATTTTAAGACATAATGTGAGTATTTAATCCAACTTAAAATAAGATTTCAAAAATAATTTTAAACTTTAAATTTAAAATTTTTTTATCATATGATATTAGATAATTTAGTTAATTATTTATGGTCTAGAGTTTAATTCTTAGATTTTTAGCAAAAAATTCCAAGAATTAAATCATAAAGCCTAAGTCGTACGCTTGTCCATTACTATCTCACCCCTCCCAAAAAGTTTTTATACTCCACCGTTGAACTCCAGATAATACAGGACTTCATTGTTGATTTCATAAAAAAAATCTAATTGTAATTATATAATATTTATTATATGTATAATATAATAAAAGACTCGAGATGCTAAATACTAAAGAACATATGAGGACAAAAATGACTAAACAAATAATATTAATTTTTAATTGTTTGAAAGACATCCCAATAAGAATAAATTAATATAAAAGTTTTTAATAAAAATAAAAATTATTAATTTAGTCATCAAAATTCAGAGTAATTTCTTGTTGGATTATTGAGTTGAAAAAAATAATGCATTAGAAAGTCGAAAGACACCAGAGTGGAGATGGAGGGTCTTCGTATGCTGCCGTGTGTTGGGTGCTTTTTGCGCGCCCAAAATCCACGTCTAAGGATTTGGGGTTTTGCTCGCGGTGCACCAATCCCGGGTCTTTTCTTCTTCTTTACGTAGCAACATAATGGATGATGCCTAGGCATGGGATAGGAGGCATATCGGTGGGGCTGATCGATCTCTTTCTTCTTTTAAAATTAAATACCTTGCAAAAGTTGACTTCGATCAGCAACCTCATTTGCCTCCCTTGTCCTCTATGTTTTTTAACCCATGCAAGCATACTTCTATTTCGAGAGTCAAATCTGATTGTTGATGTATTGTGAGTTATATTGGATCTCCAATTACAAATTAAAACAATATAATTTTTAATTTGTATTACTTAGAAGAAAAATGTGTCATTTTGAGAGTGAAATTTCACAGTTAATTAATGTATTGTGGGTTATATTGTATCTTTAATTACAAATTGAAGCAATGTATATAATTCTTAATTTGAATTACAATGGTGTCACTTTGTTGGCGAAGTGGTGGGTTGTTGGCTTTGGGTTGTTAGAAGCTAATGCATTGGATTGCCTTTAGCTTTTTCATGTTAGGTCGTGCTAGTGTTGTTCCTTGGCCTCCAAACCAGACCATCATTAACATAGTGGCAAATATGGAGAAGGACCAAGGCCAACCTACGATTCGTTGAATATGAATATGATGGCTCAATAGAAATCATCAAAGTTGGGTAGGTTTCTATGTTTGATCAATCACAATCATCACAAAGTTTCACATATACAAGTTCAAATCTGTTATATTCTTTGTATGTTGGTTTTTTGTCTTCTAGGGCGGAATTACAGTACAGTCTAGAATGAACTTACCCCTAAATTCTAAGATAGAAAAAAACTTCGATAATTAAAGCATACCGGCCCGTCAAAAAGATTTTATATACGTTGTGTAGTAAAAGTTCTTAAATTTTGAATTCAATCTTTAATTTTAAATTTGACAGTTAACATAATGAAATTGATAATGTATACATGTCATTCCCAACATTATCGTATTAAATTTGACAATTAACAATATATATATATATATATATATATATCCTCGCTACTCAAAAATGTAAATAATTGATAATATAAAATGGATTCGGCCACAATTTTATTTTATAATCGAGATATGTAAAGTATGGTTTATAATGAATAATAAATACTTTTTTTTTTATTCCCATTTTACGAATGAGATATGTGATATTAGATGTACATAAATAACTACGACATTCATTATATATATATATTATTTAGTAAATAAATGTACAGATTAACACAAGGTAATTTCTTTAATAAAAGAAAGGGTGATCGAGTTCGCGTTTTAACGAGTAGGTGGGGATTTAGGGTCAGCCACGAGGGCAGTGGGCCCTGGGTGATCAAGCTGGCCGGGGTAAACCTGTATCAAGCTGGTTGGGGTTAAGCATGCACAGAGACGGATAAAGAGATAGGCCCGAAAGAAGCTGGGGTTGGCCAGCCGTCCCTGACTTTCTTTTGGAGTAGTGTGTTGTAGACTTGCGTAAATCTTGCGTAAATCTTACCGGAATGAGGGATGATGAGGTCTCTTTTATAAGAGCTGGCCTCTGCTGAGGGACAGACCTCCCAGAATAGCCCAACTAAGCTGGTTGGGTTGAGGTAAGAAGCTATTCATCCCTATAGATGACATAAACCTTTTTACCTTGAAACTCCCTACATTTTGTTGGATTTATGGAGGAGATCTGCACCATATGGGTGATGTGGCATGTTGTCACATTGCCACCAACTCGCATGGGTTGGGGACGGATTGCATCCGAATCCCATTCCCAACTCGAGCATAACCCGACTTTGTGACTGTTCACGTACCCTTGTCCTTGTAATAAAGTTATATGATCCTTGCCATCGCGGTCGGCAGGCGGTGCTAGAGTGGGGATCTCAACCGATCATGTCAATTGTAGCACTCATTGTCGTCCCACCCGATGGCCCGTAGCCTGGCAGATAGGGGTGCTAGTTCTGCTTACATGGGATGATGACGTATATGGTTATGTGAGACTTTCTCTTGTTTTGAGTATAGTGATTAATCAAATGAGTCAAAATTAATATGAGTGTTGTGGAACCCAAAATCATCCGAAAATTATGGAGCTGCCACGTGGCCCGTAATTCCCAAAAATGACTAAATTGCCCCTGGCAATAACGCTGATCATTTGAAAACACCCGCATATTAAATAATCTATTTACCAGTTAAATACGTTATTTGATCGGGTTAAAATCTCTGTAATATCAATATTCTCCCTGAGAATTAATTGTCGTTATTCTTAATAATGGATAATTAATATTGATATTAAAATACAATAATTGTCATTACTATCATGATGAACCATCATTACAATTATTAAATAGTATATTTAATTAATAATATATTTTTTATTAATTAAATATTCAACCGACCAATCAGAACGCTCCAAGGCTCCCAAGATTTTCCTATAAATAGCAAGGCACATTTCATTTCCAAGGTACGTTGATTCTTCGTTTCGAAGTATATCCCTTTCCTCTCTCAAAGCTAACTTAAGCATCGGAGTGTTCTTGGTCGAACAACCCCCCGGATAAAATCGATCGAAGCAACGATAGCTAATTGTTTACTGTTTGCAGGAATTGTGAGGACTTTTCGCGACGAGTTCAATCTTTGATTCAACAATTGGTGCTTTCATTGAGAGCTATTGAGTTATACTCAGAAGAAGCTCTCTTATTTGTTCATCGTTCATCTTTCTTTGTTCGTCGGTCATCGACATTGTTCGAAGATTTTGAACGTTGTTCATCACTCATCAAGAATTTGTTCATCGTTCATCTTTCTTCGTTAGTCGTTCATCGACATTGTTCGAAGATTTTGAACGTTGTTCATCACTCATCAAGAATTTGTTCATCGTTCATCTTTCTTCGTTCGTCGTTCATCAACATTATTCGAAGATTTTGAACGTTGTTCATCACTCATCAAGAATTTGTTCATCGTTCATCTTTCCTCGTTCGTCGTTCATCGACATTGTTCGAAGATTTTGAACGTTGTTCATCACTCATCAAGAATTCGTTCACCATTCATCTTTCTTCGTTCGTCGTTCATCGACATTGTTCGAAGATTTTGAACATTGTTCATCGTTCATCTCCCTTCGTTCGTCGTTCATCGACATTGTTCGAAGATTCTGAACGTTGTTCAAATTATCCATCAACAGCTTTCCAAATTCAAAATTCTTCGATTCGGCATGGCTAAGGTTCATCGATCCGTTCGATCAACTGGAGAAGGTGTTTCTGCCTCAACGGCTCAGACAAGGAATGAGGCTCGCATTGAAACTCCGGAGAAGCGGCCAACTCAACCCAGGCGTGTGTCCATAGAATCACCCATGGAGACACTTGGAGGGAGGCCAACCTTCAGTTTTGGAGCGTTCCCCTCTCCAGCTAACCAAGTACCCGTGCTAGGGGAAGGAACTTCGGCTTTGCAACAAGCAAACGAGAGGTTGATGGGAAATACATCACGACATGATCAACCCACAACAAACATGGTCCTAAGGGACTTTCTGGAAGGGTGTCATGACATCTCAGGGAGAAGTCGTCACCAACCTCCCCAGGACAACTTGGCGCAGCAAGTTGAAGGGTTAAGCAAACAAGTTCAACTTCAGTCAGAGCTCTTGCATCAACTCCTAGCAGAGAGACCAGTCCAAGAGCAGGACAGACATTCCACGTCACGTGGAAAACAGGAGCATGCTCAAAGGCGTCCTGGGAAAGAACCAGTTCACTGCCGAACAATGTCACGAGACACTTCGCTAAACAATTCCAGTGAAGAAAGTCATACTCACCGAGCAAAAAACCCTCAACGCCTAAGGTCATCAGTACGTGAACAGCTAGGAAATAAGCCTGGGGCAACCTCACGGGCAGAGCGCTCACAACACTCCCATGGAGGCAGGGGGCAACTTCGAGCTCTACACAAAAACCCAAAACAATCTGCCCACGGCAGTAAAAGGGGAAGACGAAGCCTACTCCCCTGCACGATCTCAGAAATCAAGGGGAGAAGCTCAAAGAGGTTCTCGACGATTAGCACAAAGGGACTCATCGCCTCGGCAAGGAGCATTGCGGGCTAATGATGTTCAAAAATTGCTGGACATGCACCTTCGTGCTCAACAAGGTGGCGATCTAGAGGACGATCTACGTCGCCAGATACAGTTCTCTACGCCCTTTAAAAGGGATATTGAGGAGGAGCCATTCCCCCAGAGATTCGCAACACCAAACTTCACTCCATTCAAAGGAGCCTCCAACCCGGTAAAACACATAGATTATTACCGAGGAGTCATGATCCCCCACAGGTCTAACGATGCGCTCATGTGCAAGTTTTTTCAAGCTTCTCTTCAAGGCCAAGCCATGACTTGGTTCAATCATCTCCCCCCGAGGTCGATTGAGTCCTTCGAAGAGTTGGCCCTGATATTTGTGAAGGAATACGCACAACTTCGGACAATCGAGGTGAAAGATGACCATCTTTTCTCTGTCCAAAAGAGAGCAAAAGACACTCTGCGACAATATATACGAAGATTTTGTGAGGAAAAGTCTCGCATTATCGGCTGTAATGACCTTGTTGCAGCAATGACATTTAAGCAAGGACTCCCTCGAGACAGCCAGCTTTACGGGGACATCGTCATGAGCAATGCGCGAAGTCTTTCCAAAATACTTTCGCTGGCAGAGCGACATGCAAGTTGGGAGGACGAGAAGAACGCCGCTCATGCTCAGGACCATGCCAGGACTAGCGAAAAGGTCTCCAATGAGGATGAACCCCATGGAAAGTTTGCGACTGGAAAGCTCAACAAGCGCAAAGCGGGGCAACACTCCCAAACGCCAGTTATGGGGAGGCCTAACTTGCAGCTATCTTTACCAGTCCATCAGATCTACAATGAAATTAAGAACAAGCCATGGTTTAAGAAGCCGGCGCCAGTTAAAGGCAATCAAGAGAATGCTGATAAAACCAAATGGTGCGCCTATCATGAATGTTATGGGCACAATATCAGCACTTGTATATCTTTCGAAAGATGTCTCCGAAATCTCCTGAAGGAGAGGCATTGTACAGACTACATCAAAAACTAGACTGTAAATCACATGGAGAACAAAGAGTCAAACGAGCCAGCGTCAAAGGTGATCCGCATCAACTAGACGCAAGTCAACATTAGAAAGACATAAAATTCTATGGAGCTTTTCAATTTTACTTTTCAAGTTGCCTTCTAAATTCAAGTATCAATGAAATGAGATTAACAAATTGATTTGTTCACCATGTACAATTTTCAAAGCTTATTCTCTCTAGTGTAAAAAGCCTTCGTCATCGAAGCATCCAAGCCTTCGTCATCGAAGCATCCGAGTTTTCGCCTTGCGAAGCATCTAAGCCTTCGCCACGCGAAGCACCTAAGACTTCGTCATCGAAGCATCCAAGCCTTTGTCATCGAAGCATTCAAGCCTTCGCCCTGCGAAGCATCGAAGCCTTCGCCATGCGAAGCACCTAAGCCTTCGTCATCGAAGCATCCAAGCCTTCGTAATCGAAGCATTCGAGCCTTCGCCCTGCGAAGCATCTAAGCCTTCGCCATGCAAAGCACCTAAGCCTTCGTCATCGAAGCATCCAAGCCTTCGCCCTGCGAAGCATTCAAAGCCTTCGTCATCAAAGCATTCAAGCCTTCGTCATCGAAGCATCAAAGCCTTCTGAGTCCTGCAAATTTCTGCGCAGCAGGGAGAGCTCATCTCGAGCGGTATCTCGCTCATTTTCTATCAGTATCCTCTCTGCACGGCTCATCTCCAACTCGCCTATTTTGGCTTCCGATGTGAAATTAGGACCTCAAGTTTTCTTAAGTTATCGCAATCTCACATCAACAACATAACTTTCCATTTATGCAGGCCTTTCGCGTCAAGATGGCACATTCGCGGGGACCAGAGCAGATATGTTAGGAAAGAAGTTGCTCGGTATGCTTATAGGTTAGGAAAGAAGTTGCTCGGCATGCTTTTTTCTCCCAAGAACCAATAGGTCCTTGTTTATTGTCCTTCTTCTGAACAACGGTCTCCTTCGAGCTCAGTGGAACGCACAACCACTCCTTGATCGGGATGTCTGAAAGCTTCCCGCCATTCATGGAGAGAGTAGCCGGCTCATGTCCCGAAACTCTGGAAGAACATCTGTCGCCAAGCTCCACGAGAACGTCGCTTGGAAAGGAAATTTGATTGCGAGCCTTCCATTCCATAAAGTCTTCAGGCTTCTCAGAATCCATATCTTTCCCTCGGAATGGACTTAGGCCACGAAAACCGCCACGCTCCCACAGAGCAAGTTTGTTGGGTCTCTCGGCACCTTGAAAAATGGCGAGCATGTTTGTGGTACTAGCAAAGAGTCACATTGAATGTGATCCTGCCTACCGATGCTCACTACTCACGTCTGTAAGCGCACTCAGTCGCCGCCGAATCCCCGTCTTCTGTTCTTCCCCAAATTCGACACGTTTCCTCTTCGTTTTTGTTGCAGGGGAGTTTCGTTTTGACCTCAGGAGCTTAATTCAATCCTCAATTTCCCTTCTCCTAGCTCACAAATTCGAATTCGAATTTCCCTTGATTTTCTGAATTTTCGAGCTCTGGATACACCCAGTTCTCTCAGTCCCTCGAGTTCCTCTCTCTCAATTCAGTTCCTTAAGCTTTTAAAATTGCACAATGACGGTGAGATGGAGGGATATCACGGATCAATTTGGACAAAATGATTGCAATTACCCTTAATTAAGGGTGAGTATCATTACCCCCAAAACCAGATTCCATGTTATCCAGGGCAAGAAGAAGACAAAGGACAGGTGTCATTGTCTGATCAAGGTTGAAAGACCATTTTGCCCCTGGTTCGACAAATTACCATTTTGCCCCTAGCCTTCCGTGACCTGTAACGTTCACATCCGAACTCCGTTTTCGACGTGACGAGCGGAAGTATGAGGCAATCATCAGGTCCGGGGAGGTGTGTTTGTCCCATGCACCGCCAACTTCGATATTGTTAACTCTGTACGTGCTGTCATTGAACCCCGTCCTAAAAAATAGCTCCACTTTAGGTACGACCCGAGAAAGCCGACCGCCGACAGGGTTTTTTCCTCTCATGCTTAAAGATCCTTCATGGAAGAACATCTGTCACCAAGCTCCACAAAAACATCATCTGGAAAAGCAATTTGATTGCAAGCCTTCCACTCTATGAAGTCTTCGGGCTTCTCAGAATCCATATCTTTCCCTTGGAATGGACTTAGGCCACGAGAACCGCCACGCTCCCACAGAGCAAGTTTGCTGGGTCTCTCGGCACCTTGACGCATAGCGAGCATATTTGTGGTACTAGCAAGAGTCATAGTGAATGTGATCCAGCCTACCAATACTCACTAGTCACGCCCGCTAGTGCACTCAGTCGCCGCCAAATCCCCGTTGACTGTTCAGCCAAACTCCGTTCACCACGTAGCAAACATATTTGTGGTACTAGCAAGAGTCACATTGAACGTGATCTAGCCTACCAATGCAAGCACGCACCGTCCAAAACTGCACGCGATTCTGTAATTTCTGACACTTTTCAGGAATTTCGAATCCTGCCCAAAAAAAAAATCATAAAAGGTCAATAATGACTCTATGAGTATCATATCAATCTCCCACAATTTTTTGGGAATTAAATAGTAATTTAGAGCATAATCTAAACCTTCGGTGAACAGTGATTTGCTACAGTGCACGATTAACAGTGATGTGCTACAGCACGGTGCTACAGTGCACGATGAGAACAGTGATGTGCTACAGTGCGCGGTGAACAGTGTCTTGCTCAATACAACCTCAATCCTCTTTGTCTTTGATGTGGATCGGTTCGAAATGATCCCAGGAGACTTAATCAAGTCTCAATTTGGATCCCCACAGCTCGCAAATTCGATTTCGAATTTCCTCCCAAAATTTCAAAATTTTCGATTCTGGTTCTCACTTCTCACCCTCTGTCCCCGTGTTTTCCTCACCCAAAATCAGACTCTTCAAACACTCAAATACTCACTCTCATGAACAATTTCACCCTTTGTTGTTCACTTGATGAATGAAGAGGAAGATTAGTGGTGTTTAAATAGGATTAGAGACGGATTAAAAAAATGATTAAAACATGATGATGATGTTTTCCATGAAACATGGATTAAAACATGATGATGATGTTTTCCATGAAACATGGAGCACATTTTAAGGGTCCCTAAATCAAGGGATGGGTGACACTTGTCACTCATCCAAGTGTTCACAAATCAACGGTCACTATTCATAATTTAATATTATTTTAATCTAAATCCCGATTTGTTCGGTTAATCGTTTTCGTCCCCGAGACCACAACTTCGTCGACGAATCTCCGATTTCGGCATGCCGCCTGTCTATGGATTCGTATCGACTCGACCTACGTAACGGTCCTTGGCCCTCGTCCTTTGGACCTCCCTGGTCAAAAGTCAACATTTCGCCCTTACCTTTCAAAATTACCAAAATACCCCTCGACTTCCGAACGTCGTAACTTCTTCCTCGAATGTCGGAATCGAACGTGCCACCTGCCTATGAACTCGTGACGTCCCAAACTACGTCATAGTCATCAGTCAAAGTCCATTTGACCGTCCGAACTAAAAGTCAATATTTTTCCCACGCCTAGGGGCAAAACGGTCATTTTGCACATTTCGTCCGATTCACTCCACTAATCCTAGATTAGTCATTCTAAATCATAATTAATTAATATTTCATCCCGATACTCGGGACGGATCGTTACACCCCGCCTTCGCAGATCCATAACTTTCGCATCCGACCTCCGATTGACGCATGCCGCCAGTCTGCGGATTCAGCGCCTCGGGACCTACTCAGCAGTAACCGGTAAACATGGTAAAACAAGATTCCAAACAATGTACATCCCTTCGGATTCCCTGAATTCCGAATCGATGTGGGGACATTTGTGGAACCCAAAATCATCCGAAAATTATGGAGCTGCCACGTGGCCCGTAATTCCCAAAAATGACTAAATTGCCCCTGGCAATAACGCTGATCATTTGAAAACACCCGCATATTAAATAATCTATTTACCAGTTAAATACGTTATTTGATCGGGTTAAAATCTCCGTAATATCAATATTCTCCCCGAAAATTAATAATGGATAATTAATATTGATATTAAAATACAATAATTGTCATTACTATCATGATGAACCATCATTACAATTATTAAATAGTATATTTAATTAATAATATATTTTTTATTAATTAAATATTCAACCGACCAATCAGAACGCTCCAAGGCTCCCAAGATTTTCCTATAAATAGTAAGGCACATTTCATTTCTAAGGTACGTTGATTCTTCGTTTCGAAGTATATCTCTTTCCTCTCTCAAAGCTAACTTAAGCATCGGAGTGTTCTTGGTCGAACAACCCCCCGGGTAAATCGATCGAAGCAACGATAGCTAATTGTTTACTGTTTGCAGGAATTGTGAGGACTTTTCACGACGAGTTCAATCTTTGATTCAACAAGTGTTAACAAATTACTTCTAACTAATCTATTGTGTGATTTACCTCAAATCACCCACGCTCTAAAATATGCTTCATTTGTTTACTTCTTTCTGTTGAATTACGAATCCATGACATTGTTACTGAGCATGAGAAATGACCTAATCTAACAGCCCGCATAAGGCAGTGTTATTGAAGCTTATGAATCTGATGTATCTGACGGTCCAAATCCATCCCACCTACAATCTACCAGGGGTCCCACGCACGCCATCAGATTCGAACCAACATCAGCAATATATATACACCTTGAGCACACATGATCTCTGCCAGGATTTAGAAGTCTAATTAAACAAGGAAATGGGTTGGAATCTTCCCAAACTATACATATATATATATATATATATATTTTCGCTTCCTAGAGGGTCTTTACTATCTGAATCGGCCAATGTACTACGACAAACAAAAAGTAAAATTTAGGCAAATAATAACTTACATCCCAAAATTTAAAGATTAATCTCATAATAGATCTCTAGTTTTTAATTTTATTATTTTATTCTATATAATTTTAAGATCATATCAATTTATTTCATCGGTCTATTTCACTATTAAATCATCCATGAAATTAGAAGTATTTTAGGTATTCATTGAAAATTCTCAATCTTAGTACTCATTGAATTTTTTTACCCATTTTATTTCCAGTAAGGGACTAATTATTTTTATTAGCTATTTTGTCAAATTAATTAGTACATTCAAACAAACTACGAGAACATTACAATTACATTTACATTAAGTTTAATTAATTATGCTCTTAGAATTTTTTTAATGCACTAATTTGAAAGAGTAATTAAATCAAAAGAATTAGTCACTTAATGAAATTTGGGTAAGAAATTTTAATGAATATAAAAAGTAACCTTAACCTAATTGACAATAATACAAAATAGGTCGATAGAGTAAATTGATATGATCTCAAAACCACACAGCTTCAAATGATGAAATTGAAACCTAGTAGTCCATTTTGAAATTGACCCCCAAATTTTTTGATGTAAATTAATATTTGCACTACGCTTTATAAGGAAAATAAATAATTATGTGTATTGATATATTATTGCTAATACTTTCAAAATATATTTTTTATATTACGCATTCATTATTGGATTAAAAAAAAAATACACACAATCTAGATATGTAGTTTGATCTTTTAAAATTTGGGCCTACTTTGGTTGTACTAGTTACTTGTGCTAGATAGACCAATATATCCACATGATAGATTAGCTACTTAGTCAAGGGTTTGATATTTTACCAAATTAAAATTTGATTATATTATATTAAATGGATTATATTATATTAGATGATAAAAAAATATTTATATATCATAAATATTAATTGTGTATATTATCATTTATTAATTAATTATTTGTTTTAATTAAATAATTATTGATATTATTATAATTACTATTGAATAATTAATCTCGAGTGTGAACTGATTGGTGGACCATATAATTATTGATATTATTATAATTACTATTATTATAATTACTATTTTGTTATTTACTAGTTATTCGACTATTTAATATAGATAATTTTGAGGGTATTATTTTAGTGTGTATGGACCATATAAAAATATTTAATCGTATTAATTTATTTGGTATTTAATTAATACGAGTGATATCAAACATCAATTTTATATTATATTATTTTATTCGGTTCATCTTAGGGTGTGCCAAATAAAGCCTTACTCCACAATAAAAAAGAATATTATTAATCTCAACTATTTATATGGAGTTACGGATCCTGTTATGGACACTTCAAAATAGTAAAGTTCTATTATTCTTTCAATTACCATTTTTACATTTCCATAATCTAATTATGCAAAATCAGTTTTGAAAAGTAAATTGTATTTGTCCATAAAATATATAATAAGTATTGCACTTTGGGTTAAAGTGAATAATAAAAATTCTCATTGATCTAAAAGTACTCAATCTTTATGCTATATGCATGCGGTTTTGAAAACAAATCTCATAAATCACAGTTACTGATTAATTAGGAGACATGAGAATACCTCAATCTCTCATGAATTACAATTGGTGATTAATCAGAATGCAATTCTCGTACATATAATTGGTCCAAAATAAAATTAAACTTGTCAGATTAAAAAAAAAAAAAACTTGATAATTGTTACTGAAATTTGAGAATTATTTTCCTAATTGGAATGTAAAAGAAACAAGGAGAGAAAAATAAATAAATGAGTTTCAACTGTACGACATCTTCCATTGCAAACAAATTTTAATAAGATCCGTATATATATATATATACCTCTAAGGCTTTTGTACCCTCATCAACATCATCATCATCCTCCTCCAGGACACGCCCTTCAATTTTCAAAGCCCAAAACCAGAGACCATTAGCTCTAATTAACCCTACGGAAACCCTATAGCCCCTCCTTCATAATCTAAGGTCTTCCACTCCCTCGAAGGCCGATTAAAATCAAGAACAGCAACAACTGCTACT
This sequence comes from Prinsepia uniflora, assembly GCA_032719365.1. Classification (NCBI taxonomy): domain Eukaryota; kingdom Viridiplantae; phylum Streptophyta; class Magnoliopsida; order Rosales; family Rosaceae; genus Prinsepia; species Prinsepia uniflora. Next base: position 51,547 of record JAVSMK010000020.1, read on the forward strand.
ACTTCAGCACCTCCTTAGGTACAATTATACAACCACAGTTTCTAATTTTGATAAAATTTTCTCTCTCTTTTTTTATTTTTATTTTTGACGAATCGGTCGTCTAATAATTACGCTTTCAGTCTCCTCTGTTTCTACCTGATGTGTTTTCTGTGGTGAATGCAAGTTTTGAATTTGTTTATGAGTTTTTATTTTTTATTTTATTTGTTTGAGTCGGTTATTTTGGGAATCGGCATTAATCTTTGAAAAAATTCTCTTGCCACTGAACTTGAGAGTGTTGTGAATCAGATACAAACCGCAAGCTTTCACGTAATAAAATACATTCTGCTTTCAGCTTTTTGATGATCATCTGGGTGGGTTTTTTGACGATCACCTATGTTTGGGTTTCGATGTTACTGTGATATGATCACAAGCTTGCTCTCTCTTTTTAAGTGTTATCTGATGCTAAAGTTTGCTTTTTTATATGGTTGGGTAATTCTGAATTTGGATTGCTGGGTGGAGCCCGGTTTTAGAACAGTGTGTGAATTTGGTTTCCGATTGTGCAGGAGTTGATATATACATATATCGGGTTTCTGTGAAGAAGTTTGAATTTTAGATGGGAAGTCGTGGCCAAAAGCGGACTGAGGTTGACGATGAATTACCGGCAGATAAGCGGGCATGTAGTTCATTGGAGTTTAGGCCAAGTTCGTCGAACTCTTCTGTCCAAACCCATATGAATTCTGTAAACTCCACCCCTGAAGCCAATGACCATGATATGGACACCTCATCCTCTGCTTCAGAAGGAGATCATGAGAGGGATTCTAACCGTTCAGAGGAAGACCATGAGAGAGATTCTGCATATGGATCTTGTGATTCTGAAGATGCAGACCAAAGACACAGTGAGCTCCGGGAATATCAGAGACAAAGATCTTCAGGTGATCATGGAAAGTTTAAGAGGATGGTATTATCTTTAAGTGAAGAGACTGACCCTTCTGTGCAGTTAGTTGTGCTCAATGAGCTATGTGAAGTCCTGTCATTTTGTACAGAGGATTCACTATCCGGGATGACATCAGACTCATTGTCACCACTTCTCGTTAGTCTCGCGAGGCATGAGACTAACCCGGATATCATGCTATTGGCTATAAGGGCTATAACTTATTTATGTGATGTGTATCCGAGATCATCGGCCTACCTTGTCCGACATGATGCAGTTCCTGCTCTCTGCCAAAGACTGATGGCTATTGAATACTTGGATGTAGCTGAGCAGGTAGCGTTGCTGTCTGTAATTGATCATAGCTGTCTTATTCTGGCATTATATTTTCGGTATTGTTTATACAATGTGAGATTGGTGGTTACATGGTATTCTTTAATGCTCTGACGCAGTGTCTACAAGCATTGGAGAAATTGTCACGGGAGCAACCACTTGCATGCCTACAGGCTGGCGGAATAATGGCTGCTCTGAGTTATATTGATTTCTTCTCAACAAGCGTTCAGGTAAGTCAATCTCTGATGTTTTCTTGCTTGTATATTTGTGTTCTTTTCTTCATATAAAAGATTTTCTTTTGTTTTGGAAGTCAATCTCTGATGTCTTTTTGTCTGTTGTCGTATGGTCCTTATATATTTTATCTCTTATTTGCATCAGAGAGTTGCTCTTTCCACTGTGGTGAACATTTGTAAGAAGCTTTCTTCTGAATCTTCTTCACTTTTCATGGAGGCTGTTCCGATACTGTGCAATCTTCTCCAGTACGAGGATCCACAGGTATGCACTGTGAAGTGTGCTTTATTGGTTTGTACATAGATTTCAGATTACCTTACAACTCAGAATTTTGTTTTGATTCTCAGCTTGTGGGAAATGCTGCTATTTGCCTGATTGAAATTACAGAACGTGTGAGCCAGTCTGTGGAGATGCTGGATGAA
>JAVSMK010000020.1:81439-90893 GCA_032719365.1 Prinsepia uniflora
TCCATAGTACGAACTGATAACTATAGAACTAATAACCAACTCACCGCGTCGCATTATCTGGATATAAAAAACCAGTCAAGATATGATATATGAGTCATATCATTGTAGCAACTGAAATCTTTTTTTGCATAAAAAAAAAACCAATTATGAGATTGTAAAGCAATAAAAGTATACAGATAAATGGAAGGTTGAGAGAAAGATAGAAAAATAATATCAATGATATATGATTCCAATATGTAAGGTCTATGAGTCATCTCATATAAAGGGAATGTAATAAAGCATCAATACTGATTAATCCATAATTAGACAAATCCATGCATAGAACAAAAAATAAAGAGCCCCGAGCCAATAAAGACTAAGAGGCTTGACTCAAGAATCAATTTTATTTTCATTAGGGGCTCCGTTGTAGAATTCAGACCTAACCATTAATCGAGAAGTGATGAGAACGAGAGAACCTGTGAGTGCATAAGATTCTATTGAAAACGAATCCTAATGATTCATTGGGAGGATGGCGGAACGAACCAGAAACCCATTCATTTATTCTGAGAAGTCGTATCATAGACTAATCTTACAACTGAATGTTGAAAGAGTAAATATTCGCCCGCGAATTTTTTTATTTCGAAATTTTAGTTGATTCGATATAATATATAATAATAGATATGATAATAAAAGAAAAAAAAAATAAAGATGCATTCTAACGTTATACCAAAACGACATTATCTATAAATAGAATACGTGTTTAATTTTAATTATAAATTATATATATTAAAACATAAAAAATTTCTAATTTATAATAGATTTGATTAAATTTCAAGGAATCTCACGATTCCGTATATTATTCATCGTCTATATTATTTTTTAATCGTTTAATTCGTGAGGAGCTGGATGAGAAGAAATTCTCATGTCCGGTTCTGTAGTAGAGATGGGTGGAATTGATAAACAACCATCAACTATAACCCCAAAAGAACCAGATTCCGTAAACAACATAGAGGAAGAATGAAAGGAATATCTTATCGAGGCAATCGTATTTGCTTCGGTAGATACGCTCTTCAAGCGCTTGAACCCGCTTGGATCACATCTAGACAAATAGAAGCAGGGCGTCGAGCAATGACACGAAATGCACGCCGCGGTGGAAAAATATGGGTACGCATATTTCCAGACAAACCTGTTACAGTAAGACCTACAGAAACACGTATGGGTTCGGGGAAAGGATCTCCCGAATATTGGGTAGCTGTGGTTAAACCCGGTAGAATACTTTATGAAATGAGCGGAGTAACAGAAAATATAGCCAGAAGGGCTATTTCAATAGCGGCATCAAAAATGCCTATACGAACTCAATTCATTCTTTCAGGATAGAAATGTAGAAACAAAGGAAAAGGGTTTTTTGGATGAAAAAAAAACAATTGCAGGTTTTTTTGTTTTGAACAAATAATATTTCTTTTTTTTTTTTTAGACCTTTGCATTGAAAAAGAAAAAACCGATAAATAAAAAAAATGATATGATTCAACCTCAAACCCATTTGAATGTAGCGGATAACAGCGGGGCCCGAGAATTGATGTGTATTCGAATCATAGGGGCTAGTAATCGACGATATGCTCATATAGGTGATGTTATTGTTGCTGTAATCAAGGAAGCAGTACCAAATACACCTCTAGAAAGATCAGAAGTGATACGAGCTGTAATTGTACGTACTTGTAAAGAACTCAAACGCGACAACGGTATGATAATACGATATGATGACAATGCTGCAGTTGTTATTGATCAAGAAGGAAATCCAAAAGGGACCCGGATTTTTGGCGCGATCGCCCGGGAATTAAGACAGTTAAATTTCACCAAAATAGTTTCATTAGCGCCCGAAGTATTATAAGGGAAAAACGTAATGTAATATAGTTATAGTATTTGAATGAAATCGATTAATTAGTAGATTGTTTATATATCACGTATATACCTTTAATAATTCAGAAATAAAGATAAAGAAAAAAAGAAAAAGAGCATGTTGATTATATCAAAACTCGGGGGCAACAAAAATTTTAGTTTATCATGAGTAAAGACACTATTGCTGACATAATAACCTCTATACGAAATGCTGACATGAATAAAAAAAGAACAGTTCGAATACCATCCACTAACATCACTGAAAATATTGTTAAAATACTTTTACAAGAAGGTTTTATTGAAAACGTGAGAAAACATCAGGAAAGCAATAAATATTTTTTGGTTTTAACACTACGACATAGAAGAAATAGGAAAAAGCCATATAAAAATGTTTTAAATTTAAAACGGATCAGTCGACCCGGTCTACGAATATATGCTAACTATCAACGAATTCCTAGAATTTTAGGCGGAATGGGGGTTGTAATTCTTTCTACTTCTCGAGGCATAATGACAGACCGAAAGGCTCGAATAGAAGGAATCGGTGGAGAAATTTTGTGTTATATATGGTAATCTTTCTGATATCCAAACTATACGTGGAACTTTCATATTTGTGAAAAAAGAGAAAGGGGGTAATATTACGCCTCTAGTTGATACTTCAAAGAAGTTTTACCTGGAATGAAACAACAAAAATGGATTCATGAGGGTTTAATTACTGAACAACTTATAAATGGTATGTATCTTCCGGGCTCGTTTAGATAATGAAAATCCTATTCTGGGTTTTGTTTCGGAAAGGGTTCGACGCAGTTTTATACGTATACTACCAGGAAATAGAATAAAATTAAGGCAAGTCCTTATGATTATGATTCAACCAAAGGACGTATAATTTATAGACTCCAAAGAACAGACTCGAATGATTGGTTGGTTTTTTCAATTGCAACATCCTTTTCGCGGGGATACAGTTCGAAGTTAAAAATTTCAAGAAACTTATTTTCTTCCAATTAAGAATTAATAAAAGGAATGAAAAATATGAAAATAAGGGCCTCCGTTCGTAAAATTTGTGAAAAATGTCGATTGATCCGTAGGCGGGGACGTATCATAGTAATTTGTTCCAACCCGAGACATAAACAAAGACAAGGGTAATCTTTCTAAAACAAAAAAACTCTCGAAATCTAAAGGACACGATGTACAAATAAATAAGTAAAAAAAAATAAGGATCTGTTTTGACATGAAATGGATATATCCATATATCTCTGACTTATATTTATGAGATGATAAAATATGGCAAAACCTATACCAAAAATTGGTTCGCGTAGAAATAGGCGCATTGGTTCACGTAAGAATGCGCGTAGAATACCAAAGGGAGTTATTCATGTTCAAGCAAGTTTCAACAATACCATTGTGACTGTTACAGATGTGCGAGGTCGAGTAATTTCTTGGTCCTCCGCCGGGGCTTGTGGATTCAAGGGTACAAGAAGAGGTACACCATTTGCCGCCCAAACCGCAGCAGGGAATGCTATTCGGACAGTAGTGGATCAAGGGATGCAACGAGCAGAAGTCATGATAAAGGGGCCGGGTCTCGGAAGAGATGCGGCATTAAGGGCTATTCGTAGAAGTGGTATACTATTAAGTTTCATACGGGATGTAACCCCTATGCCACATAATGGATGTAGGCCCCCTAAAAAAAGACGTGTCTAAAAATAAACATTGAAGAAATTTCAAGAGAAATAAATAATTCAATGATTTGATCAAATAATATATTATGGTTCAAGAGAAAGTAACAGTATCCACCCGGACACTACAATGGAAGTGTGTTGAATCAAGAGCAGACAGTAAGCGTCTTTATTATGGACGCTTTATTCTGGCTCCACTTATGAAAGGTCAAGCCGATACAATAGGCATTGCGATGCGAAGAGCTTTGCTCGGAGAAATAGAAGGAACATGTATCACACGCGCAAAATCTGAGAAAATACCACATGAATATTCTACCATACTCGGTATTCAAGAATCCGTACATGAAATTTTAATGAATTTGAAAGAAATTGTATTGAGAAGTAATCTGTATGGAACTCGTAACGCGTCTATTTGTGTCAAGGGTCCTGGGTATATAACTGCTCAAGACATTATTTTACCATCTTCTGTGGAAATCGTTGATAATACACAGCATATAGCTAACCTAACAGAACCAATAAATTTGTGTATTGAATTACAAATTGAGAGGAATCGCGGATATCGTATAAAAACACCCAATAACTTTCAAGACGGAAGTTATCCTATAGATGCTGTATTCATGCCTGTTCGAAACGCGAATCACAGTATCCATTCTTATGTGAATGGGAATGAAAAACAAGAGATGCTTTTTCTCGAAATATGGACAAATGGAAGTTTAACTCCTAAAGAAGCACTTCATGAAGCTTCCCGGAATTTAATTGATTTATTTATTCCCTTTTTACATGCAGAAGAAGAAAACTTAGATTTAGAAAACAATCAACACAAAGTTACTTTACCCCTTTTTACTTTTCATGGTAGATTGGCTAAACAAAGGAAAAATAAAAAAGAAATCGCATTGAAATATATTTTTATTGACCAATCAGAATTGCCCCCCAGGGTCTATAATTGCCTCAAAAGGTCCAATATACATACATTATTGGACCTTTTGAATAACAGTCAAGAAGATCTTATGAAAATAAAAAATTTTCGCATAGAAGATGTAAAACATATACTGAACATTCTAGAAATATAAAAGAATTTATAAGAAATTTTAATGAGTTATTTCATTTTTTTGTCTAAAGTTTTGTCTAAAAAGATAGAAATGAGTTTTGAGTCTTTTAGCGGAATCCATATATTCGGAATAGGTCCAAAATAAAATTGAATAGATGTATCTAGGGAAAATTCACTTTAGAAGCGACTATTCCCTAGATACACACATCGTAATGTATTTTTTTTATTTCACAATTGAATCAATTTAAAAAAGACCTAAAGTTAAGGACTTATCAATAGGCAGTGTTGCTCCAATACCCAACCAAAGGGCTACTGCAGTACCAATCAAAAAGACGGTTGTCGCTACGGGACGACGAAACGGATTTTGGAATTTATTAACATTCTCCAAAAAAGGTACTGTTAATAATCCCGCAGGTACTGAAACCATTAAAAGAACACCCAATAACTTATTTGGTACTGTACGAAGGATTTGAAATACAGGAAAAAAATACCATTCAGGCAATATTTCCAAAGGGGTTGCAAATGGATCCGCGGGTTCACCAATCATGGATGGTTCTAGAACCGCTAAGCCTACGTTACATGCAATAGTACCTAAAATTACTACTGGAAAAATATATAAAAGATCGTTTGGCCATGCGGGCTCTCCGTAATAATTATGACCCATCCCTTTAGCCAATTTAGCTCTTAACACAGGATCGTTCAAGTCAGGTTTTTTTGTTATTAGGATAGGTGAATTATTCTAGATCCATCCCCCGAAAGAACCGGACATGATAATTTTTCATCATCCAGCTCGAGCACGAATCAAACGAATCAAATGGATCCATATAAAAAAATCGATATGTTATCCATATCCACCCATATATGAATGATTCTATGTAAGAAAAAAGATTCCCTTTTTCACAGTTGCAACAACGACCCATTGCAAGGAATTAAGTTCTTACAGATAAATGCTCAATACCCAAGTAGGCTTACAAAATTGATCATGATCAAATGCTTTATGGGTCGTCTCAGATCTTGCAATTGGCCTTTATCCCCTAAATATCGAGACTTTTTACATACAAAGCAAAGGATTTACTTGTTACTAATATAGTCGAGCCTCTGCTCTTCTTTAGATCCCTTGTTTCACTCCGATAGTATCATAAATCGAGTCAATGCAGAGGAAATGAATACATTTCTATACTATTTAGTAAGTGAAATATATAAAACATAATCCATATTATGCCAATCACTTAGTCTACTGGATCTTACGGAGCCTGTTCATATCATACACGACATGATCGGGTCTGATCATAGAAAAGATTCTCTTCGAACGAACCGGCCTATCTTCTGTATGGGGCTTACGCGGTGGTTGGAACAAAGACACATTTTTTTGTTGTGAATTCAAATGTGGCAGATAGATAAGGGCATATCTGCAAGGCCCGATCAATAGTTCAAGTCACACACTCCCATAATCCATTTTATCTTCGTAAAATTAGCTTCAACTATAAATGTCAAAAAAAATAATAAATTTTTGTCGAGTTGAAGAGAAATATCCCAATACATGTCTTATTCTTTTCAATAATCCATATTTGTAGCAATGAAATACTATTGTTCCTACCCCAAGTGATAAATGATTGATTACAAATATCGATGGTATATATTCTTTATAAAGGACCAGAAATACCTTGCTTACGTATCATTGGGAAGTGCATTAACATAAATACGGCAGTAAGGAGGGGTAATACAAAAGTGTGTAAACTATAAAAACGAGTCAAAGTGGATTGTCCCACACTAGCACTTCCGCGTAATAACTCTACCAGGGGCGAGCCTATTACAGGAATAGCATCTGGTACGCCTGTTACAATTTTTACTGCCCAATAACCAATTTGGTCCCAAGGTAAGGAATAACCAGTTACACCAAAAGATGCGGTCAATACACCCAAAACCACACCTGTAACCCAAGTCAATTCGCGCGGTTTTTTAAAGCCACCGGTGAGATAAACACGAAATACGTGCAGGATCATCATTAGGACCATCATACTTGCCGACCAGCGATGAACTGATCGGATTAACCAACCAAAATTAGCTTCAGTCATTATATATTGAACAGAAGCAAAAGCCTCTGTAACGGTTGGGCGATAATAAAAAGTCATAGCAAACCCTGTAGCTACTTGTACTAAAAAACAAGTAAGCGTAATTCCTCCTAGACAATAAAATATGTTGACGTGAGGAGGAACATATTTACTAGTTATATCATCGGCAATTGCCTGAATCTCAAGACGTTCTTCGAACCAATCATAGATTTTATTGAGATAGGTAAATCAAGGAGACCCCCCCGGAGAACCGTATATGAAAATTTCATCTCGTACGGCTCAAACAGAAACACCAAAATACTAGTTCTAACGGATGTGTGCAATAGAAAGTTTGAAATTTCTTAATTCTATGATTCAACTTTTTCTGAAGATACGAAAGAATAAAAATCCGCAAGATCTTCTTTGTGGTTCTAATGCCAAAAAATCAAGTCGGCTCATTCGTCGATATATTAATCGTTATAGGCCTCTTGAGTCTTCTAGATTACCTATTATTTTTTTTGTTGTTATTTATGTGTAATGCGGTTTTACTACTGTTTTCTTTATTATTGATAGGAATTCTCTTGTTAAGACCCTATGAATTTATTAAAACCTCAGATTCATACTAGAACCACGATGATTCAACAAAACCCTTTCAAACTAAGTCCAAAAATTCCCTGAGTAAGAACCATTGGATTATCACTTATTCAATGAATAGATATAATAACTAAAAATCCAAAGAAATCTTTGTCCTTTGATCAAACTAAGCATAAGCGAAAGTTTGAAAGAATAAAAATCTTTATATTTATAACTTCTAACTCTTTGAAAAAAAAAATGGAAGTCCGGCTACGAGGTCTGACTATTAAGTATGAATCATAGTTCTAATACTTTATAATCTATTTCATGTATTACGTGCTCCAGATACTAGAATGAATATCCGACGAAGTAAAACCATCTCTATCAAGATGACAGGCCCATTCTCTGTACTATTCATAGGATCAATTATACCAAGTCACACACTCATATTCCGGAAATACAGAAACAAAGAAATTCCACGATCAAACTACCAAAATAGAATGGGATAAAAATCAGAAACCTAAACTGTTCACTTTGTATTGAAGTATTGAATTGAAAAGCTAGTTAATGGTTCTTGTGAATCTAATTCATTGAAATTCCATCCAGTAAAATGGAAGAATTATAAATCTCCAAAATAATAGATAGGAATATCGCAAATAGAGCCATTGCGAGACCCATCAAAGGAGTAGTTCCCCACCCGGGAGCTACTTTACCATATTCTGAATTCAATGGTTTCAATAAACTCCCTGCATTAGTTCGTTTGGGGCGGCCAGATCTAGAACTACCCTCGACGGTTTGTGTAGCCATAATATTTTATATTCAGTAAGATCTGTTGACTTTGTATACCATTCCGTTGTAAATAAATGATCTTATCATAGATCCATTGTGGTCTTAAAACTATATAATGTCTTAAAACTATATAATAATGGAAACAGCAACCCTAGTTGCCATCTTTTTATCTGGTTTACTTGTAAGTTTTACTGGGTACGCCTTATATACTGCTTTTGGGCAACCCTCTCAACAACTAAGAGATCCATTCGAGGAACACGGGGACTAGTTGAAGTAACGATCCTCCCAATATTGGGAGGATCATTACTGTCAATTGAGATAATGAAAAATCATTTCACCTTTTTAGTTGGAACTTTAGGCGGTTCTCGAAAAAAGATAGCGAAAAAAATTATTCCTAGAGTTGAGACTAAAAGGAATGTATAAACCAATGCTTCCATAGATTCGATCGTGGTTTACAATTATAGCTTCCATACCTGTTTATTTGGGATCGTCTCCCGTATAAATAAAGAACAAGAGTCAAAGAAAGGGCAGTGCTTCAAATCAAGATTTATACGGTACCCTATATCAAAATCAAATCACAAAAAGAAAATAAAAACGAAAAGTAACAAGTAACAAAACAATATTGTATCAGACTACTTGTCTTCTGGTAGTTGGATCTCCAAGTTTTTGGAATGCTCCAAATTCTACTTGAGCATCTAAATCTGGATCAATACCAGCAAAAACATCCCGAAACAAAGTTCTAGCACCATGCCAAATGTGTCCAAAGAAAAAGAGCAAAGCAAACGAAGCATGTCCAAAAGTAAACCAACCCCTCGGACTGCTACGAAAAACACCATCGGATTTCAAAGTAGCACGATCTAATTCAAAAATTTCACCCAATTGAGCACGTCTAGCATATTTTTTCACAGTAGCAGGATCGCTATAACTGACTCCGTTGAGTTCGCCGCCATAGAACTCGACAGTTACACCTACTTGTTCGACACTATATTTTGACTCCGCCCTTCTAAAAGGAACATCGGCTCTAACAACACCGTCTCCGTCTACCAAAACAACCGGAAATGTTTCAAAAAAGGTAGGCATACGACGTACAAAAAGTTCGCGCCCCTCTTTATCTCTAAAGATAGGATGCCCTAACCACCCAACAGCTATTCCATCCCCGTTGTCCATTGAGCCCGCTCTGAATAATCCCCCTTTTGCCGGATTATTGCCGATGTAATCATAAAAAGCAAGTTTTTCAGGAATTTTAGACCAAGCTTCAGATAAACTTTGATTTTCAGCTAACCCAGCACCAATTCTTCGATATATTTCTTGTTGGAAGTACCCCTGATCCCATTGATAACGAGTGGGACCAAATAATTCAATCGGGGTAGTTGCTGAACCATACCACATAGTTCCAGCAACTACAAAAGCTGCAAAAAAGACAGCAGCAATACTACTAGAAAGGACGG
>JAVSMK010000021.1:5000-10000 GCA_032719365.1 Prinsepia uniflora
ATCCAGTCTCCATCACATTGTCGGAACTATCATACGTATCAATATGAATGGAAATATTTAGTACATGAAATATCTATTTGCTAGATATAAAAATAGATAGATAAGATATAAATAAAGATAGATATAAATAAGAAAATAAAAATGGACCTTGTGTTCTGGAATTGGAATCAAAGAAAAATATTGAAAGCGGCTCGTCTGTTGTGACTTAAAACCAATGTTTCTCTGTAAAGGAAGGGAATAGTAATTTATTCATTCCTAATTTATTCCTATATAACATCCAGGAATAAGAAAATTAAATCGGATATATCGACAGATTCCCGCGTAGTCCAACGCAAGATTAAAAAAACAAAAAGATCCAATTTTATCTCTATCGAATTTTAATATCAGAATAGTGGATATAATTATGATGCAATGGGTTAGGTCCACTAACTTTTTTTTTGTTGATTTATAATCGATTTAATTGGAATAATGGAAAAGGAAAATTAAGAAAGGAATGGGAATATTTTAAGATTCAAGGAGACGGCTTATCCTTATTCATTATAATAATATTATATTCATAATAATAATAATATAATTATATTAATATAATTATAATATTTCTTTAATAATATAAAAAATTTATTATAATAGCAAATTTATAACTATACTATAATTATAACTCATTACTATAATTCATTAGTATAGTATAATTGTATTAATGAATATGAATTCAAATGTTATAATTTAGATAATTTTATTATCTATTAATATTAAATTATACGTTTTGTTACCTTTTTATTACTTTATTACAAATATCAACAATATCTTTATTCGCACTTCAAATATGAATACTACCGCCGGAGTTTTATGATTTCGGAAAAAATCAAAGCCCCTTATCGGATTTGAACCGATGACTTACGCCTTACCATGGCGTTACTCTACCACTGAGTTAAAAGGGCTTGTTTGATTCAATTCCTGAATAAAGCCACTATGAGTTTAGTATATATACTTATTATAATAGATGTACATAGATATATCTTCCCGAAATGATAAATTTTATTTATCCAGTAAATTAATAAATTAAATATAGGTTTAGGTTATGCTAATGAATATAGGTAAAATAAAACGGTTTATTGATATTTGATTTGATAAATATCAATACAATGAATTGTTTCAAGACCTATCCTAATTAACATCATAACTAAATTCATTTGAGTGATATATGTACTCACTAATTTAACATAGATCCAAGATATTTCATTGAATCATTGATAAAGAGAATCGGCGTGACCTTTGAACCAAAATTTTAGCGAAAAAAACTTATAGAATCGTGAAAGATCCTTCGTATGGAGTCATACCATTCCATTATATTGACAATTTTAAAAAACTATTCATACTATGAGCATAGTATGATGGCGGCCGTGCCAGTCTGCCCCCATCGTCTAGCGGTTCAGGACATCTCTCTTTCAAGGAGGCAGCGGGGATTCGACTTCCCCTGGGGGTAGGGTACTACGAAAGGAAGTTGATCGTGCATTATCAATAAACCTGGAATTGATTCTTCCTGGGTCGATGCCCGAGCGGTTAATGGGGACGGACTGTAAATTCGTTGGCAATATGTCTACGCTGGTTCAAATCCAGCTCGGCCCAATGCCGATCCACCATGAAATGATATAATATAGCCCATTTGTTGCTCTCCAGAAATGGACGATCCCCCAATCCCAATACGGAAGATAAAAATTTTCTTATATATCTATACTATTTACTTTACTCTACTCTATTTTTCCAACAAATTATGGTCTTGCTAATGATCAAGATTCAGATCAGGAATAAAGTCAAGTTTAAGGAAAAGAGTCAATAAAAAAAGTTTTTTCATTGAAAGAATGGGTATCCAATTGATTAGGCAATAACGAAAAGATTACTAGTAATCCAGGCTGCTCTCACTAAAGTGCATTTCCATATGGGTATCAATATATCACATTCGCGACTCTGTTACAACACGCCAATTCTAATCTAAATTGAAAGGGTTAGAATGAAATCATAAAAAAATGTATACTTTATTTTATTATGGTATTTACTTGGGATTGTAGTTCAATTGGTTAGAGCACCGCCCTGTCAAGGCGGAAGCTGCGGGTTCGAGCCCCGTCAGTCCCGACGAATCCAAATCCAATAAAAAAATATATAAATTTATCTCTCTATTTTTTGTGAAAAGAAGTACAAATAGTAAAATTTCATTCCCAACCGGGATCCCTCTTCTTTTTTTATTTTTCGTTTCACATTTATCATCAAACAAATGCTTTGGTTTAATTTCCATCTCTGCGACCAGTACCGATTTGATTGACGGGAGAGATACATATGTGAATTAGTACAATTATTGTTAGCATCAGGTTCAGAATTGCGTGGGATACCATACTGTATTGGGTCTGGCTTTTTCTTTTTCGATTACTCCCGATCTGTGGAATAGTGTAGAGTCCTGTATGTTTCCAGGGAGTACATACATGAATGGCATTTTTACGATATAAATTTAATTGAATTGAATATAGTTACTGTGATAGAATACTTTTCTTTTAATCTTAAAAGAAAATTCTTTTCTGGCCCAATTTTGTGTAACCTCAATTTTTAATTTCACTAATTGACAATAATCTATCTCATTCAAATTTCACATTGAGCTTTTGATATATGCGTCCCGTTACTAATCCAAGTAAAGGGGATATTTTAAAAATAAAGATCAAACAAGGATCGCTTTTTTATTAGTGAGGCCCCCCCTTTTTTTTTAGGGGTTTTTCCTTGAAATAACAAACTTTTAAATATATAAATATATCAAAAAAGAGTTAATTTGATGGAATATTAGATTTTTTTATACCGGAACTTGTAATCGTCTTTATCATACTTCTTTTGTTTTCCAAGACAAAGTAGATCATTAAAAAAAGGAGTTTAGAATTCCTTTTTTTCATTTAGCTTCTATTGTTTGTTGGGGTTTGTTTAGAACAAATGTTAAGTGAAAGGGTGGTTGGATGATACTTCATCAGATGATTGTACAAAGAGGGCAGTAGGTTATAGAAAAGAAAGAATGTAAAAGAATGATAAATAAAAAAAGGAATTTTTGATTGGATCAGGAATCCGTTTTTGAGTTCGGTATGGAAAACGGATTTTCCTATGTTATACTATTTAATTCTTGATGATGAGGCAATTTGTCAGATATTGGTATTCATGATATTGATCCGATTCGATATCATCGAGATGTAATTCATTCCATTGAATTTACGAAAGATTTATTATCTCTATGGGATTAACTCCCGAGTTATTGCGAATTAAAAAAAAATTAAACAATGATATTATGGAAGTAAATATTCTCGCATTTATTGCTACTGCACTGTTTATTCTAGTTCCTACCGCTTTTTTACTTATAATATACGTAAAAACGGTCAGCCAAGGCGATTAATTTGAATTAAACTTTACCTTTTTTGTTCTTATCAATAATTGAAGAGAAGAAAAGGATTCAAATTTCGCGTCTTAAATGAAATGGGCAGACTAAAATCAGCCGTATTCTATGAGATACGATAGTATGGTAGAAAGATTCAGATCTTTCTTTCTACCATACTATCTAGTATTGTAGTATATATTGTACTATATAAAGTAGTATTGTAATTGTAATACAAGTTAATTTAATATGGATCAATCTACGATAGTATCGTGATATTCCTTTCCTATCTATATGGAAATAATATACATAGTGATAATGTATTATATTGTATTGTCCCAATTCTATTTCTTTGCTTTATCCATTTGTATTTAATTTGTGTTGATTTCAATTAATTTCAAATAATCGAAAGTGACTCTTACAATTATAATTCAATTATAATTCGTAGATTTCTGATTATTTTGAATATGAATCCCGATCGAAAGAATCAATGACTTCTTCTTTTCTTCGATGGGTATAATAAAATAAAATCAAGTAATCCTTTTGTGAGCATTCCGACGAAGAAGTCATTGATTGAGCAGTTGACAAATGATTCATGGGAACTTCTTCGGATTTCGAAAAGGATTACTAAACCTCGTCAATTTTTAACGTTTGAACCATGATATGAGATATGAAATGGGTTCAATAAAACAAGCACAACATAAATAAAATTTCTAAAAAAAAAATAAGAAAACTAAAACAAGCGGTAAGTGCGCAATATGTGACTCGCCCAAGACAGTATTTTAGTATGTGCAGTATCTCGTTGGACAACTACTATGTCTATGTTGTTTCCCATAAAAACGGGCATACACGTAATGTAATAACAGAACTGTTTTCTCTTTGAACAGTAAAGAGGTAAACAAAACAAAAAAAGTAAAAAAAAAAAGGTTCCGTTCTTACCTACGGTCCATATCTAACTTTGGTAAGAGTCGGTTCAGCGAAATAGAAAATTTATGAAGAATTCCGTAGGAAAAAAATTTCCTACCATTTGTATTCCTTTTACGTTTTTTTTTTTTACTTTCAAAATTCGAACGCGGGAATAATTGAAAAATTTCTTTGATTGAAAGAGCATTCTTCCTATATATTTTATTTTTTATTCATAGAATATATTACTCCACTAAAATACAAGAGAATTTCGAAACGAAGATATTTTAAATTTAAAAATTGAAATAGTGAAATTAAAAATAAAAAAAGCTTTACCGAACGATCTATCAAAAAAATTGCTACAGTTTAATTCCTAAACTCAATTTGTAGTACTTCTAGAGTCCACTTCTTCCCCATACTACTAGTGAAAGGGAAAAGGTAAAGACTACCATTAAAGCAGCCCATGCGAGATTTACTATATCCATGTGAATTATGTCCTCTATCTCTATGAAGGAATTATTCAATTATTGTTCACTAATAAATAATAGTGGAATCACTGGCGCATAGTCAAAAAGCTATTTTGGCCTAACATCGTTGATGAAACAATCCAATAAATCCAATTATAACAAATTCTTATATGATTTCTAGTATAATCAGAAAAGATTAAGCACAAGCAAAATATGCAGAGACCGCCTTGGAA
>JAVSMK010000021.1:17500-25000 GCA_032719365.1 Prinsepia uniflora
TTCCAACCCATTTTAGTAGAAGGACATGCTATTTGTTTACATCCATTAGTTTGTAAGGGATTCAATGCAGACTTTGATGGTGATCAAATGGCTGTTCATGTACCTTTATCTTTGGAGGCTCAAGCGGAGGCCCGTTTACTTATGTTTTCTCATATGAACCTCTTGTCTCCAGCTATCGGGGATCCTATTTCCGTACCAACTCAAGATATGCTTATTGGGCTCTATGTATTAACGAGTGGAAATCGTCGGGGTATTTGTGCAAATAGGTATAATCCATGTAATCGAAGAAATTATCAAAATAAAAGAATTGGCGATAATAACTATAAGTATACGAAAGAAAAAGAACCTTTTTTTTGTAATTCCTATGATGCAATTGGAGCTTATCGGCAGAAAAGAATCCAGTTAGATAGCCCTTTATGGCTCCGGTGGCGGCTAGATCAACGCGTTATTACTTCAAGAGAAACTCCCATCGAAGTTCACTACGAATCTTTTGGTACCTATCATGAGATTTATGGGCACTATCTAATAGTAAGAAGTATAAAAAAAGAAATTATTTGTATATACGTTCGAACCACAGTTGGTCATATTTCTCTTTATCGAGAAATCGAAGAAGCTATCCAAGGGTTTTGCCGAGCCTACTCATATGGTACCTAATCATATGGTATCTAAACTAAGTAATTCTATGACACCCGTGTGATTTTTGGTTTCTCTCCAGTTCACCTAGGACCCTAGTTCCTGAATTTATATGCGAATCAAGATCGAGAAAAGGAAGTTTTACAACCATTGACTCAAACCCATTGTCGAACTCCACTCAGCGGAATAGGGAGGTACTTATGGCAGAACGGGCCAATCTGGTCTTTCACAATAAAGTGATAGATGGAACTGCTATTAAACGACTTATTAGTAGATTAATAGATCACTTCGGAATGGCATATACATCACACATCCTGGATCAAGTAAAGACTCTGGGGTTCCGACAAGCCACTGCTACATCTATTTCATTAGGAATTGATGATCTTTTAACAATACCTTCTAAAGGGTGGCTAGTCCAAGATGCTGAACAACAAGGTTTGGTTTTGGAAAAACACCATCATTATGGGAATGTACACGCGGTAGAAAAATTACGCCAATCCATTGAGATATGGTATGCTACAAGTGAATATTTGCGACAAGAAATGAATCCGAATTTTAGGATGACCGACCCTTTTAATCCAGTCCATATGATGTCCTTTTCAGGAGCTAGAGGAAATGCATCCCAAGTACATCAATTAGTAGGTATGAGAGGATTAATGTCGGATCCACAAGGACAAATGATTGATTTACCTATTCAAAGCAATTTACGTGAAGGACTGTCTTTAACAGAATATATCATTTCTTGTTACGGAGCCCGAAAAGGAGTTGTGGATACTGCTGTACGAACATCGGATGCTGGGTATCTTACACGGAGACTTGTTGAAGTAGTTCAACACATTGTTGTACGCAGAACAGATTGTGGCACCATACGGGGCATTTCTGTGAGTCCTCGAAATGGGATGATGCCGGAAAGAGTTTTTATACAAACATTGATTGGCCGTGTATTAGCAGACAATATATATATAGGACCACGATGCATTGCCGTTCGAAATCAAGATATTGGGATTGGACTTGTCAATCGATTTTTAACCTTTCAAACACAACCAATATCTATCCGAACCCCCTTTACTTGTAAGAGTACATCTTGGATCTGCCGATTATGTTATGGCAGGAGCCCCACTCATGGCGACCTGGTCGAGTTGGGAGAAGCTGTAGGTATTATTGCGGGTCAATCTATTGGAGAACCGGGCACTCAACTAACATTAAGAACTTTTCATACCGGTGGAGTATTCACAGGGGGTACTGCAGAACATGTACGAGCCCCTTCTAATGGAAAAATAAAATTCAACGAGGATTTGGTTCATCCCACACGTACACGTCATGGGCATCCTGCTTTTCTATGTTATATAAACTTGTATGTAACTATTGAGAGTGAAAATATTATACATAACGTGACTATTCCGCCAAAAAGTTTGATTTTAGTTCAAAACGATCAATACGTAGAATCAGAACAAGTGATTGCTGAGATTCGCGCGGGAGCATACACTTTAAATTTTAAAGAGAGGGTTCGAAAACATATTTATTCTGACTCAGAGGGAGAAATGCACTGGAGTACGGATGTATATCATGCGCCAGAATTTACGTATAGTAATGTACATCTTTTACCAAAGACAAGTCATTTGTGGATATTATCAGGAGGTTCGTGCGGATCTAGTGCAGTCCCTTTTTCACTCCACAAGGATCAAGATCAAACGAGCGTTCATTCTCTTTCTGCTGAAGGAAGGTCTATTTCTAGCCTTTCAGTAAATACAGTAAATAATGAGAATGATCAAGTGAAAGACAAAAGTTTGAATCTTTCTGGTAAAAAAGAAAGTAGTATTCCCGATTATTCAGAATTTAATCGAATCATATATACGGGACATTGTAATCTTAAATTTCCTGCTATTCTCCGCGATAATTCTGATTTTTTTTTATTGACAAAGAGGCGAAGAAATAGATTCATCATTCCATTTCAATCGATTCAAGAACGAGAGAAAGAACTAATGACCCGCCTCAGCATTTCAATTGAAATACCCCAAAATGGTATTTTTCGTAGAAACAGTATTCTTGCTTATTTCGATGATCCTCAATACAGAAGAAAGAGTTCGGGAATTACTAAATATGGAACTGTAGGGTTGCATTCAATCCTCAAAAAAGAGGATTTAATTGAGTATCGAGGAGTTAAAGAATTTAAGCCAACATACCAAATGAAAGTAGATCGGTTTTTTTTCATTCCCGAGGAAGTTCATATTTTACCCGAGTCTTCTTCCATAATGGTACGGAACAATAGTATCATTGGGATAGATACACGAATCACTTTAAATACAAGAAGCCGAGTAGGCGGATTGGTTCGAATGGAGAAAAAAAAAAAAAGGATTGAACTAAAAATCTTTTCTGGAGATATCCATTTTCCTGGAGAGATGGATAAGATATTCCGACACAGTGGCATCTTGATACCACCGGGGACGGTAAAAAAAAATTCTAAGGAATCAAAAAAATTGAAAAATTGGATTTATGTCCAATGGATCACACCCACCAAGAAAAGATATTTTGTTTTGGTTCGACCCGTAATCATATATGAAATAGCGGACGGTATAAATTTAGCAACACTTTTCCCCCAGGATCCATTGCGGGAAAGGGATAATCTAGAACTCAGAGTTGTAAATTATATACTTTATGGAAATGGTAAACCAATTCGGGGAATTTCTGGCACAAGTATTCAATTAGTTCGGACCTGTTTAATGTTGAACTGGGACCAAGACAAAAACAATTCTTCTATCGAAGAGACCCGCGCTTCCGTTGTTGAAGTAAGTGCAAACGGTCTGATTCAAGATTTCCTAAGAATCAACTTAGCGAAATCCCATACTTCGTATATCCGAAAAAGGAATGGTCCGTTAGGTTCGGGATTGATCTCTGATAATAGGTCGAATCATACCAATATTAATCCATTTTCTTTTATTTATTCCAAGGCAAGGATTCAACAATCACTTAACAAAAATCAAGGAACCTTTCGTACGCTGTTGAATAGAAGTAAAGACTCCCAATCTTTGATAATTTTGTCATCATACAGTTGTTTTCAAATGAGTCCATTAAACGATGTAAAATATTACAGTGGGATAAAAGAACCAATTAAAGGAGATCCTCTATCTCCAATTAGGAATTCGTTAGGCCCTTTAGGAGCAGCCTCTCAAATTGATAATTTTTATTCATTTTACCATTTAATAACTCATAATCAGATTTCGTTAACTAAATATTTGCAACTCGACAATTTAAAACAGACCTTTGAAGTATTAAAATATTTTTTAATGGATGAAAACGGAAGAATTTATAATTCCTATATAAACATACTTTTGAATACATTCAATTTGAATTGGCATTTTCTACATCATAATTATTGTGTGGAAACATCCACAATAATTAGCCTCGGACAGTTTATTTGTGAAAATCTATGTATAGCCAAAAAAGGATCACACCTAAAATCGGGTCAAATTATAATTGTTCAAATTGACTCTGTAGTAATAAGGTCGGCAAAGCCCTATTTAGCCACCCCAGGAGCAACTGTTCATGGACATTATGGAGAAATCCTTTATGAAGGAGATACATTAGTTACATTTATATATGAAAAATCTAGATCTGGTGATATAACGCAGGGTCTTCCAAAAGTGGAACAGGTCTTAGAAGTGCGTTCGGTTGACTCAATCTCGATGAACCTAGAAAAGAGAGTTGAGGGTTGGAACGAGTGTATAACAAGAATTCTTGGAATTCCTTGGGGATTTTTGATTGGTGCTGAGCTAACTATAGTGCAAAGTCGTATCTCTTTGGTTAATAAGATCCAAAAGGTTTATAGATCCCAGGGGGTGCAGATCCATAATAGACATATAGAAATTATTGTACGTCAAATAACATCAAAAGTGTTGGTTTCAGAAGATGGAATGTCTAATGTTTTTTCACCCGGAGAACTGGTTGGATTGCTGCGGGCTGAACGAACGGGGCGTGCTTTGGAAGAATCCATTTGTTACCGAGCCGTATTATTAGGAATAACGAAAGCATCTCTAAATACTCAAAGTTTCATATCCGAAGCGAGTTTTCAAGAAACTGCTCGAGTTTTAGCAAAAGCCGCTCTCCGAGGTCGTATCGATTGGTTGAAAGGTTTGAAAGAGAACGTTGTTCTAGGGGGGATGATACCTGTTGGTACCGGATTCAAAGGATTAGTGCACCGTTCAAGACAACATAACAACATTCCTTTGGAAACCCCAAAGAAGAATTTATTCGAGGGGGAAATGAGAGATATTTTGTTCCACCACAGAGAATTATTTGATTTTTGTATTTCAAAGAATTTACATGATACATCAGAACAATCATTTTTAGGATTTAATGATTCCTAAGAGCGGCTTCGTCCTTTAATGATAGTAATAAAGATAATAAAATAACGAATGGAAAGAAATGCACGGTTTGGATCTGTATCAACGGCCAATTTCCGTTAGAAGAGAAGGTTCCGTGGGAACAATTATTTATTTCTATTTTCAGAGTACTTCTTCTCTTTTTTTCAAAGAAAAAAAGAGAAGAAAAGAAGAGTGGGGAGAAATGACAAGAAGATATTGGAACATCAATTTGGAAGAGATGATGGAAGCAGGAGTTCATTTTGGTCATGGTACTAGAAAATGGAATCCTAGAATGGCACCTTATATCTCTGCAAAGCGTAAAGGTATTCATATTATAAATCTTACTAGAACTGCTCGGGTTTTATCAGAAGCTTGTGATTTAGTTTTTGATGCAGCAAGTAGGGGAAAACAATTCTTAATTGTTGGTACCAAAAATAAAGCAGCTGATTTAGTAGCACGAGCTGCAATAAGGGCTCGGTGTCATTATGTTAATAAAAAATGGCTCGGTGGTATGTTAACGAATTGGTATACTACAGAAACGAGACTTCATAAGTTCAGGGATTTGAGAACGGAACAAAAGACGGGGAGACTCAACCGTCTTCCGAAAAGGGATGCGGCTGTGTTGAAGAGACAATTATTTCACTTGCAAACATATCTGGGCGGAATTAAATATATGACGGGGTTACCCGATATTGTAATAATCGTTGATCAGCAAGAAGAAAATACGGCTCTTCGAGAATGTATCACTTTGGGAATTCCAACGATTTGTTTAATCGATACAAATTGTGATCCCGATCTCGCAGATATTTCGATTCCAGCGAATGATGACGCTATAGCTTCAATCAGATTAATTCTTAACAAATTAGTATTTGCAATTTGTGAGGGTCGTTCTAGCTATATACGAAATTCTTGATTAATAATAAGATAAGTAAATTTTTTGGGGCTCCATAGAATAGATTTATGGAATCGGTTACTATTCTTTACTTGAATAGTACAAAAGAGATAAAAATAACTGGGGATATTATGTGATTAGTTGATATTCAAAATATACAATTCAAGTAAGCAAGTCGAAAAAAGGGTGGTTGAATCAAAATAATTCCTTTAAAAGTTCTATTTCTTTCAGAGGGTAATATGAATGTTCTATTATGTTCTATCAAAACACTAACACTAAAAGGGTTGTACGATATATCCGGTGTGGAAGTAGGCCAACATTTCTATTGGCAAATCGGAAGTTTCCAAGTCCATGCCCAAGTACTTATTACTTCTTGGGTCGTAATTTCTATTTTATTAGGTTCATCCATTATCGCTGTTCGTAATCCACAAACCATTCCTACTGACGGTCAGAATTTCTTTGAATATGTCCTTGAATTCATTCGGGACGTGAGCAAAACTCAGATTGGAGAAGAATATGGTCCATGGGTTCCTTTTATTGGAACTATGTTTCTATTTATTTTTGTTTCGAATTGGTCAGGGGCTCTTTTACCTTGGAAAATCATACAGTTACCTCATGGGGAGTTAGCTGCACCCACAAATGATATAAATACTACCGTTGCTTTAGCTTTACTCACTTCAGTAGCATATTTCTATGCGGGCCTTACAAAAAAGGGGTTGGGTTATTTCGGTAAATACATTCAACCAACTCCAATCCTTTTACCCATTAACATTTTAGAAGATTTCACAAAACCCTTATCGCTTAGTTTTCGACTTTTCGGAAATATTTTAGCTGATGAATTAGTAGTTGTTGTTCTTGTTTCTTTAGTACCTTCAGTAGTTCCTATACCTGTTATGTTCCTTGGATTATTTACAAGCGGTATTCAAGCTCTTATTTTTGCAACTTTAGCTGCGGCTTATATAGGCGAATCCATGGAAGGTCATCATTGAATCGTTCTCTAGTCTTTTTTAGCTTAGCCTGACGCAATGTATGCGCGACTTAAGGTAATCCACTTAAGTAAGATAAATATACAAATAAGAAAGAAATAGGGTATAAATAAAGGTAGATACCATCTAGGGTAATAGTCAAAAAGATTACGATATTACGGAATTGTAAAAAAAAAGGAAAGAGATCTAAAAGATCTTTTTCCTAAAATTGTTGTTTGGCCTATTTATACCCCCTTCCAATGAATATTCTCTTTATATTGTTTTGTTTATTCAATTCCAATATTAAATACTAGGAGTCATAATCTGACTAATAATTTTTATTGTATCTGTTTACGACGTGCGATTAAAAAAAAGTGATATAGAGAATGATTCTCATTTCAGTCAATTTTATTCAATTTACCGACTGAAAAAATGGAATAACTACTAAATTACATGAATTTAGATCAATCAAATCCTGATATTTCTATTCGGCCTAACAAATCCGTCCATTTTAATTGATTGTACCTATCTATGTGGGATAATAAAAACGGAAGATTAAGAATTTACAAAAAACAAAATTTATAAATATAATATAAAAAGATTGGTTCGCGGAGGTAAAGGGGTAAAGGGGGGGGGTCGGACTAGGTGT
>JAVSMK010000021.1:30000-37500 GCA_032719365.1 Prinsepia uniflora
CGATTAGAAATACACTTTCTATCTTTATCCATGGATTCTTTATTTATACTCATTCAATTAGAAGTATTCATCCAATTAATAAAAATTATGTTTCATAATTTCATAATCCAATTTTTCAATTTTTAATTGATTCTTGGATACAAATCACGAGAATGTATATTCTTCCTCGAATTTTTCATCGAGAGGTAAAGGATTTAATCCTTTTAAGAAATAAAGTTTTTGATCGGAATGAAATATTAATCAAACCGAAGGACCCCTTAACTGTGTAAGGGATTTTCGAACGAATCACACTTTTACCACTAAACTATACCCGCTACAATCCGATTATTGTATATAAATGAATCTTTTGTCGAACAATAAAGTTGGTCGTAATAAAAAGTAAAAAGAAAATAAAGAAAAGATAGGATCATAAAATAATCATGAAAATTAGAGCGTTTACGTGTTGTATCAGAGAACCTAATGAAATTGGGAAAAGATAATTTATTTAATTTAGTTAATTTAACTAACTAAATTACAAGTGTTTTTTGCCGGAGGTTTTTGACCTAGACGTCTCGACAAAACTACTTAAGCTATAACATACATGAAAATGGATTGTGCAAGAATCCACAGTTCCTTTTTTATTATTTATTTACTTTATTACTTTTATTCCAGTACAGTACAGTACTGTAAATAAATTTTAAATAAAAAATATAAAAAATTGAAGATAAAGATAAGAAATGACACTTTGATTCGATATCGTTTGATTCTATATCATAGAAATATAAATAGTTTTTTTTTTTCAATCATAATAACAAGCTTTAGTTTTCAAATTTTAGAAATAATTTGATTTACGATTCGTTGGAACAAAAAGGTCGGCCCGGCCTGGTCAGTACTTAAGCCGGGCCGTGGAACTAAAAAGCCCCTTCGGATGAAACAAACATTATGAAGGGCTTTTTCAAGCTTTATTTTTTATAATGTAACATAGTATTATCCTTTTTCAATTGGGAGGAGAGATGGCTGAGTGGACTAAAGCGTCGGATTGCTAATCCGTTGTACGAGGTTTTCGTACCGAGGGTTCGAATCCCTCTCTTTCCGTTTTTGTTGATGGCTTGTTCTTTCGAATTTATCGCGAGCTCTTTTTATTTTTTATTTTACGATGTGTAATAGAGAAAATCCTACTAAGAACATTTTAAACTCAAGCAAGGAAAACAAAAACCTTATTTTTTATTCTTCACGTCCAGGATTACGTCCTGGATCATTAGATAGGAATCCGAAGATAAAGAGAGAAACAAAGAATATCACTACCGTGTAAACAAATAGTTTGAGAGTAAGCATTACATAATCTCCAAGATTTTTTTTAGTAAAAAAGAGAATAGATTCTCCGTTTTTATACCGCATATCCTACTTTTTATTTTGACACCAAGAAATAGAAATGCAGTGGGGTGATCCAGATTTATCGCAGTTGTACAAGAATTAAAATATTTGAATTGAGGGTGTAAGACTTGTCTGATCTTATCAATTCTTAGAATTTTTTTTTCAATAAATCATGAATTTGTCTAGACAATATTAAAGATATCATCGAAAACTTACAGCAGCCTGCCAAACGAAGGCTAAGAGAAAAAAAAACAGGGGGATTACTGGCATAACATCTACGATTGGATTTAAAAAAGCGTATGCCTCAGGCAATTTGGCGACGAAAAAACTACTTGAATAAAGAGCAGAATTAAGACAGATACAGATCAAACTAAATATATTAAGCATAACAAAAATTTTGTTCTTGAGGATAATTGTATTTTATTTCTTTTGATTGAGTTATTAATAAATTGAGTTTTTTTATTATTATAAATATGTTATTATTCATAGAAGAGAAAAATGAATAAAAAGAAAATAAGATATACCAAAAAACTTTCTTTGATTTGAACTCACCCAATAAAAAAATCCTTCAATTCTCAAATCAAAAGAGAATAGAATAAATCATACTTTCATACAATATCTTAATTGAATTATATGTAATGATCAATAAATTTAGTTTAATTCTATATCTATAAAAATTGTAGTAATCTATTTTATAGATAATAGATATTTAGACTGGAGTTGACGAACAACCAGTCCCAATATTAGTGTTTATTAGTGTCGACTAGAAATGGGGCGTGGCCAAGTGGTAAGGCAACGGGTTTTGGTCCCGCTATTCGGAGGTTCGAATCCTTCCGTCCCAGAGCATACTTGAACCATGATCATTTTATTAATTTATAATTTTATTAATTTATTAATATATAATAATTTTATAGATATATAATAATTTTATAGATAATAAAATATATATCTATATCATAAAAATATAGATCTATATCATAATAGAATATATCAAAATAAAGATTGTCTTTTCGAACAGCCTTTCCTTTATAGAGTATAATATTGGTATAGAATGTGATTTTCGTTTCTTTTTTATTAATATGCAATCTGAATCATATCTTTTTCACAAATTTAATTGAGTTCAAATAGCACGCATCACATATTTAATTGAATTTATTTAATATTTGTTAAAAATTATGTAAATAATTTTACAATCTTAAATATGAAAAAATAACAACCCCAACCTTCATTACATCTACCTTTTTTTTAATCATCGATGGTTTAATCCAATATGAATTTATCTCTCTCTTATTAAATTGTAAAATCTTATGCAAATAACGATATCGGGTAGGAAATTATTCAATCAATTAAATCCTTTGATAATGATTTCTTATGAGTTCTTGGGACTCGAAGAAGTTTTAAATTGTTTAATTTATCCTATCATGTTATTTGAAGATAGAGATTCAAAATAACTTGTTTATTCGTGTTTATTTATTCGTGTTATGTTAGTTATTATTATTTTAATAAATTAAATAAAAAAAAAATTATAAACAATCGGGTTAAGTTTAAATTGATTTAATTCTTGCTGAGACGTCCTCATAAATTATACATTCTTGATATATAAGAAAAAGGTATAGATTACTATGTAACAGCCGAACTGATGATTATTCATGATTCCATAATTGAATCAATTACATACTGGTTCCAAACCGAAGGAATGTTATGGTAAAACTTCGTTTAAAACGATGTGGTAGAAAGCAACGTGCGACTTGAAGGACATGATCAGCTGTGGATTCTTACATCCACCATTTTTTTATATTATATAGGAATGAAAGTGCTCTTGGCTCGACATCGTTTGTTCTGTTCCACTGGAACCTTCATTTTTGGGGTGTTGTGATGTAAATAGTACATGGTGGAGCTCGAGTAGAAAGTATTAATTAATTTCTTAAGGGCAAGAATCTAGGGTTAGTATCGATCAATAAATTGGAACAACTTCGTAAGTATATTTTCGATATGTAAATCTAAAGGATCCAATTCAAAAAGTAAAAAAAAAAAGAAAATTTGTTGAAATTATAAAAACCCTTTAGATCAAATCAAAAGTAAAGTGTATTACGTAGGAATCAACCATTCAGATGATTCTTTGATAGAAATAAATCATAAAAAAGGTATGTTGCTGCCATTTTGAAACGATTTAAAGATCACCGAAGTAATGTCTAAACCCAATGATTCAAGGCAAAGAGAAAGATCCTGGAACAAGGAAATACCGTTTTTTATTGTCTCGACTAGATCAGAATGAAGAATCAAAATAGATTATAAAGATTATAAAGTAGACAGATAAAAAGGGTTAGAGACTACTCAATAAATGAAATACCCAAAAGGTTTCTTTTGAGTTATTTGAGAGTTATTCAACTTGAGTTAGGAGGACTAATAATTTTTTTGATTTATTTATTTATTTTTCGGTTGGGGAAGAATAATAAAAAAAGTACTTAAATCAATAATATAATAATATAATTAATTTGATGAGTTTATGGATATATTTGATATTATAATTCTATATATAGAATATAGACATATAGACATAATTTTAATTTCTAATTTTCTTGAGCCGTATGAAGATAAAACTTCTTATACGTTTCTAGGGGGGGGTATTCTTCATCTATCCCAATGAGCCATTTATCGAATAGTTGCAATTGATGTTCGATCCCGCCGAGAGGGAAGAGATCTTCGTAAAGTGGGTTTTTATGATCCGATAAAGAATCAAATCTATTTAAATGTTCCTGCTATTCTATATTTCCTTGAAAAAGGGGCTCAACCTACAGGGACTGTTCATGATATTTCAAAAAAGGCGGGGGTTTTTACGGAACTTAACTTTAATCAATAAACAAAATTCAATTAATGAAATATAAAAAAAGAAGGTATAGATTATTTGTATATAGCTGTGTATAATATACCCTTTTTGTTTCTTTGCTATTTCCTTTTTTGTTCTAGTCATATCATACTTAATTTATTATTGTTACTATCGAATGTTGTCTTTTATAACGACAAAAATATATTTTTATTTTATTGATATAAATAAATAAAATAGAGAAAAAAAGATCAAGTGAATAAATAATAAATGATGTAGATGTAATTGGGTATATAAATAAAAAAAAATATAAAATTTTGGGATTACTGTCAATGGGGTGGTTTTCGGTAGAACTTTATGAACAAATAAAAAAACACAAAGGATTAAACTTGTTTATTTTACTTATTGAATAAACCTTTTTACCTTATATCTTACTTAATTTTACTAAATTCTGAAATTCTGAATTTATTCTGCCACCAATATTGTATACCATTGTATACAAATATTGTATATATTTGTATATATCATAGTAATAGTGCCAATCCAACACAAGTCCTTAGTTTTTTTTGATTTATTTATTAATTTTAATTGATTGCAATTGGAATTGTTAGTTAGATTTATAATTTGTTTTCTCTTTTGTATTCTTTTCTCAACATTCATATTGACAACAGTGTATCAAATAAATATAATCCGATCGTGTATAAAAGGATCCATTTATACCTACGTTCCATAGATTTTATTTCATTCAAAGAATTGGTTCTTGGATTTTCTGTGATACAAGAAGCCTTTTTTTGATTTAAATTAAATATTAAAATCAATAAAAATATATATATATACTAAATATATACTAATTAATAAATATATACTAATTAATTTTAATTAATGGATAACATAAGAGACAAGGGTCGGTCTATAAGTATTTTACTTTATCCCTATTCCAAATTTCCCTATATTTCCCTGTTTTATTTTATCTGAGAATTTTTTGTATTTTCAGCGGATCCATTTATTTTTATTGTCTTCAGAATATAGAAATCTTAAAATTTTTGCTATTTTAATGTTTTTATTGGCTTTGATTGCGTTGTGCAATTCAATCTATTTTTTTATGGGGATTACGATTGTATCTACACATTACTAATTATTTTATTTGGGTTGCTAACTCAACGGTAGAGTACTCGGCTTTTAAGTGCGACTAGCATCTTTTACACATTTGTATGAAGTAAAAAATTCGTCCATACCCTCGGTAGAGTTTGTAAGACCGCGACTGATCCTGAAAGGAATGAATGGAAAAAGCAGCATGTCGTATCAATGGATAATTCTGAGAATATTTAATTCTTACCGAATAGACAAAAAACCTTATTTGAATTGTTTGGAATTCTTGGCGTGTAATAATTTTAATTATTAATTTGGTCGAGTGAATAAATGGGTAGAGCCACACTACGGTTCTAATTATAGGGAAACAAAAAGTAACGAGCTTCTGTTCTTAATTTTTTGAATGATTGCCCGATCTAATTAGACGTTAAAACTATATTAGTGCTTAATGCGGGAAAGACTTTTCCCATGAGTGGATTATAAATTTCTTATGAATCCTAATTATTTGCTATTACCCATTATGGGGTAGAGATAAATGTGTAGAAGAAGGCAGTATATTGATAAAGATTTTTTTTTTTCAAAATCAAAAGAGCGATTGGATTGAAAAAATAAAGGACTTCTAACCATCTTGTTACCTTAGAAAAAATTAGATGGAAAAATAGAGGCTAGAGAGTCCGTTGATGAGTCTTACTTGTTTCCGAGGTATCTAGTCTTTTTTTACTATAATACCTTGTTTTGACTGTATCGTACTATGTATCATTTGATAACCCAATAAATCACCTATTTCTTTTCTGGTTCAAATCTAATTAAAAATGGAAGAATTTCACGTATATTTAGAACTAGATAGATATCAGCAACATGACTTCCTATACCCACTTATCTTTCGGGAGTATATTTATGCACTTGCTCATGATCATGGTTTTAATCGATCCGTTTTGTTGGATAATGTAGGTTATGACAATAAATCTAGTTTACTAATTATAAAACGTTTAATTAGGCGAATGTATCAACAGAATCATTTGATTATTTCTGTTAATCATTATAACAAAAATCCATTTTTGGGGTACAACAAAAATTTATATTCTCAAATGATATCGGAGGGATTTGCAGTCATTGCGGAAATTCCGTTTTCCCTACGATTAGTCTCTTCCTTAGAAATCATAAAATCTTATAATTTACGATCAATTCATTCAATATTTCCTTTTTTAGAGGACAAATTCCCGCATTTAAATTATGTATCAGATGTACTAATACCCTACCCGACTCATCTGGAAATCTTGGTTCAAACACTTCATTATTGGATGAAAGATCCTTCTTCTTTGCATTTATTACGACTCTTTCTTCATGAGTATTATAGTTGGAATAATTGGAATAGTACCCCCAAAAAATCCATTTTTTCAAAAAGTAATCCACGATTATTCTTGCTCCTATATAACTCTTATGTATATGAATACGAATCCATCTTCCTTTTTCTTCTTAATCAATCTTCTCATTTACGATTAACTTCTTTTGGGATCTTTTTTGAGCGAATACATTTCTATGAAAAAATAAAACATCCTGTAGAAGAAGTCTTTGCTAATGATTTTCCGGCTGCCATCTTATGGTTCTTCAAGGATCCTTTTATGCATTATGTTAGATATCAAGGAAAATATATTTTGGCTTCAAAGGACACCCCTCTTCTGATGAATAAGTGGAAATATTATCTTGTCAATTTATGGCAATGTCATTCTTATGTGTGGTCTCAACCAGGAAAGATTTATATAAACCAATTATCCAAGCATTCCCTTGATTTTTTGGGTTATTTTTCAAGTATGCGACCAAACCTTTCAGTGGTACGAAGTCAAATGTTAGAAAATTCATTTATAATGGATAATGCTATGAAGAAGCTCGATACATTAGTTCCAATTATTTCTTTGATTGGATCATTGGCTAAAGTTCAATTTTGTAACGCAGCAGGGCATCCTATTAGTAAGTCCACCTGGGCGGATTCGTCAGATTTTGATATTATCGACCGATTTGTGCGTATATGTAGAAATCTTTCTCATTATTACAGCGGATCCTCAAGAAAAAAGAGTTTGTATCGAATAAAATATATACTTCGACTTTCTTGTGTTAAAACTTTGGCTCGTAAACACAAAAGTACTGTACGGGCTTTTTTGAAAAGATTGGGTTCTAAGTTATTGGACGAATTCTTTACGGAAGAAGAACAGATTCTTTTTTTGCTCTTCCCGAGA
>JAVSMK010000022.1:0-50000 GCA_032719365.1 Prinsepia uniflora
ACCTTACTTTTTTCATTTCTCTTAAAATTGTTTCATTGTTCTTCAATATATTCTTCATTGTGTTGTTTTAGTATCTTGTAATACTTGTTAAGGAAGTGCCAGATCCCTATTTTTTTGTTAGTAATAACTATTGGCATCTTAGGAACCAGTATACCATTCTGGGACATCAACTTATCAGTGTTGTTGCATATTTGATTACACTGACCTATAATGAGACTTTTTATTATAAATCACTCATCTTTCGGAAAAAAATTTCAAAACCCCAACCAAATGTCGAATGGTGATATTTCATATCTCAATATTAAGTTTCCTCCAAAATCTCAGTGAATTTAAAGTGTAAGCTTTATGGCAATTATCGAAATTCTTGAAATTTTTATTGATACGTTTGCTCGTTTATACTTGGTTATTTATTACTAGAATTTAGGCTGCGGTTTTGTAAAGAAGTAGTTCACGGTAAACATACGAGTGATTTAAAATACATAATTTGTGTCTCGAGCATGATAATTGTATTTTTTAATGAACAATTATATTTTTTAGTTTTCCTCCTCTCTTTTTTTTTTTTCTTTTTTTTTTAACCTTTGCTTTAAGGCATAATTATTGTTATGGTCTTTGAATCAGACTCTTATTTTTTAAGGCATAATCAGACTTTTGTTTTAAGGCATAATAATCACTGAAATATGTTACGAGTTGCACTTGATTGTCCTGTCAATTTTTTCAATCGTTCGCATCAAAATTCGGGGTGCAGTGGGTATATTCTTATAGTCATCGAGCTAAGCTTCCTCCCTGATGGGTTAATTGCCCAACCAAACTGAATCCTAGTTCTCTGTATATTCAATTTTATGGACACAAATAAACTTATAATTTTTTTAGTTGCCTTTTGGAAGGGACTGCACCCAGAATCTGCCGTTGTCAAGGGCAGCTTGTAACATAATTTAGGAGCCATGGTTACATATTCTGAAGTTCATAGTTGATAAACTAGAACTAAAATTATAATTGAAGCAAACAAAAAATCAATATTTAAGGCTTGAAGTAAAATATTTTTTCCCTTCTCTAACTATATATGTAGCTAATCTAAATTACTCAAGTGGAGCTTTGTAGAGGCTCACAGTCAAAATTTGTATGCTCCAACAATGGCCCTAACCTAACAAGCTTAGGAAAGATGACATTGTTCCTAAAAGAACACACAACCGGGTTCTCCCACTGCAACAGTGAGCCTACAAGATTTGCGCGCACCGTTAGAGGAAAGATCCGGGGCCATCTCTCGCGTCCATAGGAGCTGAGAGCATCTTCTATGGACGCTGGCCCCGAGTCCATAGCTCCTGCAAGCTTTCTTGCCAGAATGACCGCATCTTCCAAAGCACAACAAGCACCTTGGCCGAGATTTGGAGTCATTGGATGCCACGCATCACCTACAACCACGACTCTTCCTGCTGAAGCCGGAGGGCTGATGTTGGGCCACAGCCACCGGTCTACAAGTGGCGTTCGGATGATTGTGTCGTCCGGGGTTTGTTCTATGGTGTTCATTAGGTCTGAAGGCCAGTTTCTGACTAATTCTGTAGCCTGATTCTTCAACACAATTGGATCAGTGATTTTTGGACCTGCAATAAAGTTAAAATGTCCCAATATTTGAAGCCAACTATTGGAATGTGAAGATGTGAAGGATCATAACAAGTCATGGGTTCAGGGAGATTGGCATTTAGAATTTTACCTGGAGAGGCTCTGTTGAAGCAGACAAACCAGTAGACTTTAGTAGGAGAAACAGGAAGAAACCCGGCACGCTGCCCCTTACCGTAGATTTGATTCAGTCTTGGCTCAAATGGGTGTCCATCTGGATAAGATGCAAGGCCACGAAATGCGCAGTGCCCTACATAATTAGGGTCCGGGAACCCCATCCACTTAGCTATAGGAGACCGAATCCCATCACATCCAATCACAATCTGCTTGAGTTCATCAACATCAGAAAGCGATCCACAATAATCCCAATAACTGAGCTATATACGAAGTGCAAAGAGTAAGATGAAACCCTAGTAATAACTAACAAGTAATAACCTTTGCAGATAATTGAGATCCATCCACAAGGTGTAACAAAGTCTGTCCATTTTCAGTTTTTTCAATGTTTTCCAGCTTTGAAGAGAAACGAACCGCCCCCGGTGGCAGCTGATTGACAAGAGTCTCCAGTAGTATTCTCCTCTCCACGGCACGAACCTCTTGGCTGCAGCATACGTTATGAGCAGTTGATTGAGTGACAAGATTGAAAGATTTCTTCTTTTTTTCGATAAGGAACACTTGACGTTGCTTGGTGATGGAGTAAATATATCCATGAATGAGTACCTTTGATCTTCATCTTTGAATTCGAAGGAGCGCAGCTCCCTTCCATCCGATGTCTTTACCACCATCCTGCACAGCTGATTCCATGAGCCAGGTCAGGGCAGGGAAAAATGGAAGCTGCTTGCAATTTTAGTGTCATTTTCTTCAATGTTATAATAGCTACCCATGTCAGACTGTGTTGCTTACAAAGTAGGGATAATATTGATTTAACAAAAAAATAAGTAGGGATAATATTGGTGTTGGAGGGAGTAGGCTGCCAACTTTGTAATCTTAACATAGTATGAGAGCAGATTTGACTGGGCTCAAAATGCATCTTACCTAGTCGGAGTTATCGGATTTACTGCCAATCATTACTTCGGCACTAAATGACAAATGTAGCATTAACTTCCCAACACTAAGACCTATAGCACACTAAGTGGTGGTCTCACGGGAGGGAAAGCTTACATCGACGAATAGAAAAAGAAAATATAATATAAAATAAATGATTCTATTCTCAACAATACCGAAACATTTTGTGATGTAAAATCCCACACCTGTCAGACGATATTTGAGCGAGCCCCCGACTCTGTAATCTTTACATTTTTAGTGTCATTTTCACGCAGGAAAAAACATGATGAATGCATAAAGCGTATACCCTTGAATTTCAAGAAACTGGCTTCGGAGATCATCTCCAACTCCGATTGCATCCAAAACTCGCCACCCATTTTTAAAAAGCGTGAGTGAAGTTCCACCGGTGCGCAGTGACTCTGCTTGCTCGAGCACCAAGCACCCAACTCCAAGCCTTACGACAGCACAAAATAATTAATACAAGCAATAAATAAAGTATTAAGCAGAGTAAAATGGATACGGGAAAGAGAATTGAATTATACTGAAATTAAACAACCTGTGAAGAGAGAGTGCCGTGGCAAGACCGGCGATTCCAGCACCGACTACGACGATATCCTCATTGCGAACACCGGATTGAGCTTCGACGACTGAACAACAAGTGGGTTTGGTTCTGGTTCTGGTTTTGATTTTGATTTTGATTGGGGATTGAAACCAATTAGATTGGCTGCGAGGAAGTGACCCAGCTTGAGAATGGTACGGTGAGAGAGAGACGGTAGCGATGGTTGCCATGGTTGGTGGATTAGTGGTGCTTATGGCATGACATTGGGGATGCAAAGCTTCTGAGTAATCAAGTTTGAAGGTGGTGTTGGTCAGTTAGTCAGCCATGAAAATTTTGTGGTTATGGTGACATGGGTTAGTAGCATTTGGATCGGTTTTTCGAAGCCCTTTGGGAATTTGGGCCCTTCGGCCTAGAGCTGATATGGGCTCATTATATTGCATTAGTTTTTTTGTTTTTTAACGATATCGATATCAGAAATTGGTTTTCAAAAGTTGGTGGTGGAGGGTGACTCAAAGATTGTTGTTAACACTATTAATGGAAAATTCAAAGCACCTTGGATGATCCTAAGAATTCTAACAAATATCAAACAATGAAGCAGGAAGTTCTAAGCTATTTGCTTCGTCTAGGTGTTTCGTGAAACCAATTTTGTTGTTGACTCCTTGGTAGAATTAGGGTTACAACAAGGTCTAAATCAAATACAAGAGAGAGTTTTGCCATGGGATGCCGCTTGAGCTTGAATTTTTGGGATTTCTCATGTTATGGATGTTCGAGGGACTTCTCTTTATTCTAACTTGTATTTTTAAGTAAAAAAAAAAAGTTTCGGGGAGTTGGACCGAGACCACCTACTAACTATATAGTCTCATAACTCATAACTCAAGCTTACAATAACCAAATCGAGACCACCCATTGTGTTTATATATATATATATATATATCACTAAACTATAGAATTAGTGATATAATAATTAGTGATTAAAATTGGGGGTATAGCCGTATAGTAGATTGGTGCTGAAGGTAGGTCATCTTTAGAAAGCATAGTGTTGTGGATAGTAGCCCATTTCTTTATGAAGTTTTCCTTCAACAAAATATCTGCCAAAAGAAGGCTACAGCTAATTCCTATTGAGCACCCTCCACACTCGAACCTGGTCACCTGATAAAAAATAATAATTAAGCAAATTAAACATATAAAGAAGTTTTCTGAGTCCGAATTTTGAATGGACTAACTTGCATGTTAAATGTAGAAGAAATTCGACTATATAAATAAATTTTATTAATAAATATAAAATGATACATCTAATCAGATGGATGCAGTGAGCCGTACCCCTCAAATACATCTATATAAATAAATAAATATTGATTGCAATAAAAACAATTACAACAAAAATTCATAATTAAACTTGTACCCTAGCTTAAGAGTGTCAAGATTCTCTATTATTTTTTGTTACTAATTGTATAATTGAAGTCTCTTTCAGTGTGGGAGGTCATACAATCAAAAAACCCATCACTTATTTTATTTTGAAGTCGATTCTTTATAATTCACATAGATCAAAAGTTCATTTTGTTATTACTATTGAAATATTAAGAGTTAATACATGTCAAATGAATTTATAATCAAACAATAGTTATTTATTAAATTTGTTTTCATCAATATTTGACATAATTCAAGAAGAGTGAGGGTTTTCACCAAATTAAATCAAACATTCAATATCAACAATTAGTAAAGCATCTACTAACCTTGCTTCTCACAATACCAACTAGCATGTCAATGCAACTCCCATAATCGAAGCCGTATGTCTCAATTACTCATACAAAAACTCCAATTTTAACTTTAAAATTTCAAATTGTCATAACTAAAAAAAAAAAAAAAACTCCAATACTCAAATTTTCAAAGCCAAACCAATACTCAAATTTTCAAAGCCAAAACTCTTCATTCAAAGACTTGATAATAGATAAACATAATAAAATTTTGAAGAAAATAAAGGCGAAAATTGTGAGATGAAATTGAAAAAGAAAAAAAATGCTAAAATGGGGTGCATGGTTTGCATATGCCTACTTTTCACTTTGGTTTTGAGTTTTTGAGATTGGTATGATATTATTTAATTTTTTATTGTTAGTCTTTTTATTAAATTTTTTCTTTTAAATGCCTAAGTTAATTGGACTAAGTATTTATTACTGGATGGCCTAGTACACTAATTACCAAGGGAGGCACCTTGGGTAGGAAGGGCTATAGCCCTTCCAACCCCAAACCACCCTGTCCTTGTATATATATATTACGTCATAATACACAAACTAATTAATGCAATAAGCACGTATACGTCATGTGTAGCAGCGATGAAAATATCAAAACACCTACAATATTTCATAAGATGTATTCGTATTTTGAAGTATTTTCGACGAAGAAAAAAAATATCAACGATATTTTTATGGATATATTCGTATATAATGGTCTCGACATATCAACATGTACGTGGACGAATTCTTGCCTTGGGCTGGGGCCTGGGAGGGATATAGCCATTCCTGTGCCTAAGCTAGATCTTTTAAGCTTGTGGGTTCAGCCCAACCTAATTTAATTAATATAGTCTAATTTAATATCTGTAATGAAGAGCTATAATGATGGATTTTGATCCTATCAAGACTCAAAGGTACAATTTAAAATTAAAGTGATAATTTGTATTTGCATTGTATGTTTAATTATAAATTTTATTATATTTTTTTTTTCATTTTTTCCATCAAGTTTTTATTTATGTATATAGATGCATTTAATCGAAAATGATTATTACGTCCTATTTAATTAGAAGTATCTTTTATGTTTATTAACGCAATTTATTTGTATAGTTGAATTTCTTTTATATCTAATAAGTAAATTTAGTCTATTTAAATATTGAATTTAAGAGTCCTTTTGATAATACGAATTCTTTTTTATTTTATACAGTGAGTTGATATTCATTTCTCTTTATTTCATAAAAATTAAAAATTAAAATATTTAACGTCATATACACACCCAGGTGTATGAATTTAGTATTAATAGTAATAATTACCTGAACATAAACAGGAGGAGAGTAATAAGGATTTTGTTGATCCATATCTTTCCAAGACACAAGCTTAGCCTCCGCTGCATCCTCCCTGAAATGAAGAAACTGAGACAAGGGTATTGGCATGGCTGCCTGAATAAGTCTAATGCCACCATCATTCGATACAATCTCCAATTCACCAAATTCTTTTATTCCTCTGCCGACATCACCAGATGATCCTACTTGTCGAAACCGGCCCGCCAATATGGGTTGGTCCAGCAGGGCCCTCGCCAGAGACTCCTTGAGCCACCCAAAATGAAACCAACGAGAATGATCACCGTCGTCGTGGGCTGCTTTTTTGTTGTAAACAACGATGTTCAGGCACTGCCGGAATATTCCCAAACCGACAGGGTTTGCCACGGACACTCGTCGCACCCGCCGTGGATCGGTGATCTTCAGCGGTGTCACACTCTGCACTGATTATAGCTCTATTTCGGGTATAACCTTAATGGAGTAATCTTTCGACAATGCCATCTTGCACAACTATAACTGCTATATTCACAAGAACAAAAAAAATAAAAAAAACAAGGGAACACGTACTGGCTCTTGACATATATGGCCGGAACTGAAATTAGGAAAGCATCCCCATTGCTTATCACATAACTGGTCCTTCTATTGATCCGATGGACAGCCTGGTATATTTAGGCCGGAATTGAAATTAGGAAAGCATTCTCATTGCTTGTCACATAACGGTACATATATATATATATATATACACATATATATACCAGACTTTCCACCAGATCAATCAATAGAAGGACTAATTATGTGACAAGCAACGATGATACTTTCCTAATTTTAGTTCCTCGTTGCTTGTCACATAACGGTATATATACCAGACTGTCCACCGGATCAATAGAATGACCAGTTATGTGACAAGCAACGAAGATGCTTTCCTAGTTTCAGTTCCGGCCTAATTTCAACAACGGTATATATATATATATATATATATATATATATATATATATATATACACCAGACTGTCCACCAGATCAATAAAAGGATCAGTTATATGACAAGCAACGGGGATGCTTTCCTAATTTCAATTATAGCCATATATGTCAAGAGCCAGTTCCGTCCAGATCCAAATGTCCTCAATTCGTACAACTAACCATTAAAAAATATAATTTTTTTATGAACTGATTATTTAATTTTTATATCATGAGGCATCGTCAAAACCTTATTAAGGAAAACTCATAGACAAAACCCATGACAAAGAAAAAAAAAAGATCTCATATCCCAAAACATTACAGTCGGTTAAAAAAAACAAATTTTATATTTCTTACTTGTACATGAATAAAAATATTTACATTCAAGCATAGTAGGCTACAACTTTTAATTTCATATTAAATATAAACAATTAGTTTTCAAATTAGAACTCAACTATTTAAAAAACTTGAATTAACATCAAATTTATATGCTCATGTATTTTTTTATTTATCGACATGTTTTATTAATTATATATAATATTAATAATTTTGAATTTAAGTTTGAACTTTATATTATTTTGAGCTTAGGATTTGCGCCCCAATGATTTTAATAATTTTGTTTTATTAAACAAACCTACGATGTTGTTATTTTTTCCAAATTAAAATTTCAAACTGAAGTCTTGCAATTGGCCTTTAAGATCCAATGGTTTCTTATTAGTTTAGGTTGAGACAAATTTTGAGAATGTGTGCAGTGAAGTAAATTTGAACTGTAATCATGGATTATAAAAAATTAGGGTTAGCCGCCTTTAATGATAATGTGGGTGATATGTATACGGGTTTAACTTACGTTGATTATAATCTCCTTATTGGTACCTCGACCGACCGTAAAGTTAAGAGTTAGCCACCTCAAATGATGCTTAAATCTAACTAAGTTAAACCTTTCAAAACATATATAAATTCTCTAGTCACATGTATGAGCAGGTCTTGGTACAAATTTTTTAGTACAAAATAGTTTTGTATGAGTAGATTATTTCAATTTTTTTGCATAAATTTTGACTCAATTTTTTGTTGAATAATTTTGACTCAAAACAGAAACTGTACCGAATACAATTGATATAGTATATTACGATATCAATTTTATATTCTGGAATATCGTATCGTACCAAACCGATTAAAATTATTTGTTACGATTTCAGTATCACTTACATACCGAACCATCTCTAAGGCTATAAAAAAATCACAATACCCAAATCATATACCTTGTATCACCATCCTCTGCCTCCGTTGAAGTGGCGTGTTTCTATTGGCCGTAGGAATGAGTTTTAATTTCTTTTAAAAAATATGTTTTATATATTTAAAATACAGTGAAGAGGTTTTTTTGTTTAAATAGATATTTTATTAATTTATATATTGGATGAAATTTATGCGAATTTTTTTATATGGTATCATTTTATAAATTTTAACGAATTATTAAGATAACATATTTATTTCTATTTTTTTTTTTTGGTCAAAGAATATATTCATAAAACAAGAACAAACTGGTCAAGCCCAGGAACATAAATAAGAGACTGAAGAAAAAAAAAAACAGAAATCAAAAAACAAATAATACGTACTAAGAACAACATAAATGGTAGACTCCCATAACCATCTCACACGAAAAGGTCCCTGTTCTCAGCCAATTAAACTAAAACAGAGTGTAGGGGCAAGGAAGGCCATCTTTATCCATAATGAAAACCAGCGAGGATGGGGGTTTGGAGTTCCAGACAACCGTGCTCATCCTCATGGCAGCAAACCACGCCAAGAAATCAGCCGCAGAGTTTCCTTCTCGACCCACCCAAGACCATGTGTAGTGTAAAAAAGAGGATGAAATCTCCCTAATTCTGGATAAAATAGGGTAGATGTCCCAAATATCAAGAGAGATCCGGCCATTTAAGTAGTCAATAATGGTCTTGGAGTCAGATTTGACACAGATGTTGGTCTCATGTATATTAGAGCAAAAGAGCAGCCTTCAAGGATAGCAATCGCTTCAGCTAGCAAAGACGAATTTGTAGTCCCTGAAATGGCCTTCCCACCAACAAAAGAACAAGTCTCTAGCAACAATGCCAATACCAGAGTCTTTAAAAGTGGGGTTCCAAGATGCATCTACATTCACTTTAATTTATAGGAGGTTGGGAGCCTTCCATCGAACAAGAGTGGGTGATTGAGTTTGGGGTATAGGCGAGGTATTTTAATTTTTAAATTTTTTTTTCATGGGCAAGGGAGAATTCAGCAATGGCACCTTGGAGCTTCCTAACTTTAATGAGAGGGTTATGAGGGCGGTGGAGGAAGATAACATTGTTTCGGGCCTTCCAAATGTGCTAGAAAGTGAACATGATTCTCCCATCAATGCATTTCTTCTGGTCCTTCGCGAGAGACCAAGGACATAACATCACTCATCTAAGAACCAATAGAGGTGACAAACTGTGTATCAAGGATATAGTGAAGGTCACTCACAAACCACTGCCGGTTAAGCCAGGGACAGAGCAAATGCATGTGCTCAATGGTGTTTTCATGCTCGTTACACAGTGGGCATAAAGGATTAACCCGAATCATGCTTTGCCAGGTTGGATGCAGTGGCAATGCCATTACGAAGAACCCTCCATGTGAAATTACGAATTTTGTGAGGAGTAGGCGAGTTCCACACCGCCTTCCAAAGAGCAGGGCTAATGGACATCGAGGAGGAAAGGCACAAATTTCTGAAATGACTGGAGGAGTTGCGGAGAAGATGGTACCCATATTTCACGGTGTATCGACCTGACTTTTCCGGCGGCCAAATAACTCTATCCTATTCATCCAGACGACCAATAGGAGTCCTAAGAATATGACAAGCATCCTTAGGAAAAATACTTCTATCACTCTTCTCTTATCCCAGCAGTAAGAGTGCCTTCCAATCAATGATAGTTTCAACCTTAAGTCTATGTCCATCTCAATACTAGGGAGCGGTTTAGGGTAGCTCAGACTCACACAACCATTTAGCAGACTAGAGACAAGCCTTACTCCCATTTAGCACCCGCCACCTAGTACCTTTTAGAATGATTTTCCTGCCCATGAGAAGACTATTCCACGCCCATAAAGCTCGTCCACCCTTCATTGCCCGAAAGAAATGGCAATTAGGAAAGTACCTAGCTTTCAACATTAAGGCCCAAATAAATTGGGGCTCCATGATTAACCTCTAGCATTGTCTAGCAATAAAAGCAAGTTTGAATTCATCCAGGGCGCGAAAACCCATCGCCCCACAGTGTTTTAGGCAAACCAAGCGAAGACCAACTTTTCCTCACCTATATTCCTAAGTTGGGATTAAACATAAATATTATTTAATAAAAGTTACTAAATATATCTCATCACTTTGCCTTGTACGGTTGCACACTTGTACCTAATGTTTCAGACTTGCACAATTCAAAGCGGGCTGCTATGGTGGGAAATTTCACTACGAAGATTAGAAGAGAGAGAAGTATTAGGTTTTAGCTTCGAAAGAGAGTCAAGCTGGAAGCTTTTGGCTTTTTGAAAAGCGAAAGAGAAGTTTGTTGAGGAAGGAGGGCAGCAGTAGCAAGAGCAGCATGGAGGTGGCCAATGAGAGAAGGCCAAGTGGGGGTATCCGAATAGAGAATCCGTTTTCTTTGAAGGTGGGTCAAGTATT
This sequence comes from Prinsepia uniflora, assembly GCA_032719365.1. Classification (NCBI taxonomy): domain Eukaryota; kingdom Viridiplantae; phylum Streptophyta; class Magnoliopsida; order Rosales; family Rosaceae; genus Prinsepia; species Prinsepia uniflora. Next base: position 10,890 of record JAVSMK010000022.1, read on the forward strand.
TACGGGCTTTGGCATCGGCTGTGGTGTTGGTATCGGTGTTGGCAAGCCCCTAAATCTAGGTACAATCTTCATTGAATTATCTCTTTTTCTCTTTTTCTCTTCCGCAGTTTCTCTCTCTAAAGTCTAATTTTATGTGGAAGATGGACTTGGGGAAGCTCTTCAAACCCAAAAATGGGGAAACCCATCAGGCATACGTTGCTAAGGCATCATGTACTGCTTTCCAATGTTTCCATTGCCTCTGCCATTGCATTTTTTGTTTGTTTTTAGAACTCGGGTTTGTTTGCTGCGAAAATGTGGGGAAATGATATAAAGCTGCCATTTCTAATTTTGATAATGTCTTTTAGTATGAAGAAAGGAAAGCATTTTTATTCATGATTTGTATCAAATGCAGGGATTGTTGGTTAGTTGCAAGTTTGGACTATTTTTGTTGTTGTTGCACTACACCAAAAGAAGGCTTTTAGGGCGCGCAATGCACGCCCTAAAAGGGTTTTTAGGGCGCGCACCAGCGCGACTTAAAAGGTTATGCCGTAAAAAGCGCTTATTATTCGAGGCACACATTCTGCGCCTTAAATACAAAAGGTTAAGGCGTGCATTGCACGCCCTAAATACTCTTTTAAGGCGCGCAGGGCACGCCCTAAATACTCTTTTATGACGCGCAATTCACGCCCTAAATACTTTATTCAAGGCGCGCGATGCACGCCCTAAAAACCATTCCTGCCAAAACATTTAAGACGCACAATGCACGCCTTTAACAATTTTCATACAACTTATGAAGGCGCACATTGCACGCCCTGAAAACTCTGGCGCCATCTACTCAAGGCATGCTTTGCACGCCCTCGTTGTAATTTTTTTTAGACCTCCATTTAGTAATTATTTCAAAATCCATTTGTAAACTCAATACCTGGTACATATCAAATACTATATTCAATAAGAAATAAATTAAGAACCAATTTACACATAGGTATTTAATAGAAAAGAAAATATATCAACAATGATAGAGAATAATTCATACTGTACAACTGGATAACGAAAACTAGCATAAATTATACTTATCATATCATCTCAACGTACACTTATCCAAATTTCCAAAATCCAAAAAGATCCATAACGAAAAAAATTTCAAATAAACATTCAAGATGGTTAAAAAGAAAATACTAAATTCTTCCATAAACGTATACCAAGTCACTAGTTGCAAGTTCTTCCTCTTAATCATTCATGCGTATTCTGCATCAACTTCCCTTTTTCATACAAAATCATTCCATAAACATATGTTAACTCCTGCAACATTATTATGAATAAACAAGCTTAGTTTCACATTCACAAAATGAGTTCCAAATGAATGTGAAGAAAATATGAAATTTATGACAATTTACAGCATGAGTTAATATCATAGGATTCATTTTGCTTGTTTTCGTGCAAGAGAGCAGAATAATGCAGCTAATCCTATAATTCAGAGTTACATAAGCATCATCACATCCTAACAACTTGCAATATTGAAGATGAAGGCATGTTGATAGCAAAACATATATAGAAATACAACTATCAGAATATTAAACTTGCCTTATGTGATAAAAAACCTTCTTTCATAGGTGAGCCACAAAGATGGCAATCAGAGAACCTGCAAAAATTTACAACACCTAGATGAAAAATGACCTCTATAAGCCAATCATACAATTATATTTATTAGTGATTAAGTATAGGAGAGATAATTACCTCTATGTCATCAATAGGCCAAGCAACTGTACTGCCTAATGCTTCACGAATCAAAAAGAATTCTCGTGTTGGTCGATACATAGGCGCATCGTCATCTAGTACATCGTGCACTGCCACTTTCCAACAATTTTTTCCAATAGGCACAAAATGAGCTAATGCAGTAGGATCAGTCGATATAATCTCACCTAATGCAACCACTTCATGATTTGTTCCAGCCCAATTCATTAATTTACAATTTCTTCCCTCCTTAGGAGACTGAGCACTTGCACCATTCCCATTGCTTTGTGCCCTCGGATTAGCAGAATGAGACAAACTTCTAGATTTCTTTGCTTTACTTTGAGCCCTATCAGTAGCAGAATCTTGAAAACTTGAACTTTCTTTTTCCTATAATATTGATATAAATTACAAGCAAAATAGAGCTTCATCATGTGTGCCTTCTATGTTGGTACTAATTATAGTTCTTTCTAATAACAAGCAAATGTAATGATCAAAAACTGATAGACTTACAGAATCATTCCCCCTTTTGTCTAGTCGGGCAATTAGATCTCTTACCATGACTCTCAAGTCCACCACCTCATTTTCTAACATATGGAATGCATCACGTATATGTCTGTGGCCATCTACTTTTGAAGGTGTGGCACCAAACCCAAGCCCTCTCACCCGTCCACGTGGATCAGGACCTAATATCTTTGCAACGGCATCATCTTTAATAGAGGAAGATGTTCCTTCAGTCTTATATTTTTTCACTTGTTTCTGGAATACATAATTGTAAGAATAAGCACTACGATACTCCTGTAACGACCCGTCCCGAATATCGGGATTTAATAATATTTAATTGTGATTTACTAATCTGGGATTAGTTGGACGATTTCGGACGAATTGTGCAAAATGACCGTTTTGCCCCTAGGCGTGGGCAAAACGTTGACTTTTATTTCGGATGGTCAAATGGACTTTGACCGATGACCGTGACGTAGTTCGGGACGTTACGAGTTCATAGACAGGTGGCACGTTCGATTCCGACGTTCGTGGTGAAAGTTATGATGTACGGAAGTGCAAGGGCATTTTCGTAATTTGGCATATTAGGGGCCAAATGTTGACTTTTTGACCGGGAGGTCCGATGGACGAGGGCCAAGGACCGTTACGTAGGTATCGTCGATACGAATCCAACGACAGGTGGCATGCCGAAATCGAAGATTCGACGACGAAGTTATGGTCAAGGAAACGAATTTACGAACCGAGGCTCCGATTAAAATAATAATATTATAATGAACAGTACCCGGTGACTGAACACACTTGGATGAGTGACAAGTGTCACTCATCCCCTAAAATCAGGCATTAAACCAGATCCCATTTTTTTGGGAAGACACAATTATGATGTTTAATTAATTAATTAATCCTAATTATCTTTAATTCCACCATTAATCTCCTTTGTTCTTCAAACCGTGTAAAATTTGGGAAGAAAAATTGGAGAGCGTTAGCTGCCATCTCTAACTGGTTTTGAGGGCAAAATCGAGTGCTTGTTGAGGCTAACTCAACTGGGTAAACACGGGAGTTTGAGAGTGAGCTGGGAGCTGGAATTCGAAAATTTGGTTTTTGGGAGGAAAAATCGAATTGGAAGAATTGAGCCGTGAGGAGTGGAATTGAAGCTCGAGTTAGCTTCCTGAGGTTGAGACGAGTGGAACCAGATCAAAAACGAAAGGAATTGGTGCCGTTTTGGCTCTGAACGAGCTTGGTGACAGAGGAAGAAAATCGAGGTTGTGTCGTGATCTTGGAGCGATCAAATGGTGTAATTGATGTGAAGATTATGTTTCTAAGGATCCCACGGTGCTTCTGGGTCCATCAATTGGAAGAAACCGTTGGAAATTGGCAGACTTCCATGGTTGCACAGTGACGGCTGTTCTTCGAGGAATGGAGTTTGAGTCGTGGCGTTTGAGCCACGAATTGATCCAATTGAGTTGGGGGAAAGGTTTACTTGTGATCAATGAAGCTTCTTGATGAATCAATTTGGGGAAATCATGTGGAATTGAGGGAGTTCGAATGATGAACAGTGGCCGGAGGTCCTTCGATTGTTCATCCTTGATCGTGAGGATTTAGGTAATGTTTCAAGTAATTGTTGTTACACAACCCTAATTGAACTTATAGCGAAACTAATTGAATGCTCAATTGATGGAATCAGTGTCGAATTGGTAGGATTGGAACCGGATCCTAACGCGGGTTTTTCAACCCGTTTACCAGAGAAACGGGCGAGGATGGTGACTGTAGCAGGCGCGTGGCTTTCACGCGCAGCCACTCACGGCGGCGCGTGACGGCGCGTGGGCACGAATCTCGAGGTGAGGTCAACATGACTTCTGTCCTATTTAATGTAACGAACATTTTGGAATTGGTTTCGTGTCGATCGGACACCGTTTCGTTATTGTTCGGGATGTCCGAAGGTTTTGAATCCAGTTTAAAAATACTTAAAAATTCGGGAAAATTACGGGACTAGAATAGGATGTTAATGATGAGGTTAGTAATCCTCTAATGTGATTTGAACAGGATTGGGAGTCCCGGTGATAGTGGTGTGGCCCGGGAAGGCCTATGGCACGCGTATCGAGGCGCTCGGTTAAACGGTCTGTGAGTGGACATTGGTTTCATAAATTCGATGCATGCATAACTGTTTTATGATTGTTATAATTATGATTAAATGATTTACTTTGGATATCGGTGAATTTAAAATGATTTCACGTATTTCGAGGTGAATTACGTATTTGCACGTAAACCGAGGTTTTCTGGATTTGCACCGATTTCCATAAATGTGGTTGTTTATGATTTCATGAAACGGTTACAATCTTGAATAAAGTAAAATCAGGTCAGGGGCCCAGTTAACATGTGGATCGGGCCAGGGGCCCATTTAACTTGTGGAATCGGGCCAGGGGCCCAGTTGATTTCTACATGTGATTGCGGGTCGGGGACCCTAAATTGGAATTGAATAAATGTTTTCTTGTTTACATTTTATATATGTTCACATGCTGGAATCAATAAATGGTTTTGATGATATTTCGGTTATGGCACGTTTCACGGTATTTGGGCATGAGACCCGTTTGATGAAACGTAACGAATGGTTCAGATTTTATCTATGTATACCTATATGTTTTGCATGTGGATATCTATAAAATGTATTTGGTACTGCACTGTATAGATCCTTCCATATTATATTGTCTCCTCCGGATGAGGTACCCCGGAGAGGTCACGGACGTCTAGTACGTCCAGCGTCTATGACGCTAAGCATCGGGGATGCTGTACCCGAACGGGGTTCGGGGATTGAACTCGGAAATTGAGACCCGAGTGGCACGCGTAGCCTTGTGATTGTGACCTTATTGACGTCAGGGACGTCAGACATCAGGGATGTCGGATTGGAGTGTATAGTGCAGTGGCTAAAATAATGGTTATGGTTTATATTATATGCCTTATGGTTCATATTACTGGATTTATGAAATAACTCTTGGATTTACTTTTGGAAATTGAAACTATGCTTTGGTTTCCGGGCTAAGGCCCTAATGGTTATTTCTAAATAAATATGGGATTATTGGTTTTGGTGCATGCATATGATTTTACTGAGGGGCATAAATGTCTTATAAATGTTTTAAGCAGACTTGTTTATTTTCGTCCACTCACAGCTTTTGTTTTCAATGCCCTTCAGGTTGATTCCGGATACGACTGCAGCAGAGACTTGAGCATCGCACACCTCCTCCATCGATCCTTACGCACTCTGGAAGCCCGTCTGGGCAATGACAATCGGTTATCCCTTGTCTGACGCCTCTTGTCAGACGGGAGCATGATACATTCCATGGTAATCCCGGGGGGATTGGGATGGGTCGTGTCAAGTGGTATCAGAGCAGGTTTTGCTCTTTTGTGCGCGAAGGACGAGGGTGTGATGTCTCTTTAGGCTGCTGTTCCGTTGTCAACCTGATAGATAGTTTTGGTGGATTGGGTGTGTTTGGCCCGATACGCCGTGCATTGTTGCGATTCAACCCAAGTGGGGTTGTATACGATTAATTGGTAATGTGGGACCGTCGGTTCAGTCATGTGATGATGGATTGTTGTGCCACTGGGCACAGCTAGGTTCAGGGAACCCCATTTGAATAATGTATTGGAAATGCGAAACTCAGTTGAGTATTGGTCTAAGTTTTGGACCCTAGTAGTGTTGGCTAGTGTACGGGGGTTGGTGCATCGGAGTTAGCCGATGACCTTCGTGGTGGAACCCACGATGGAACCCACGTTGAGTTGACGATTGGATTGGATTGGACGTCTATACGATGTCAGGACCGCGGGGTCGGTCAGGTTGTGGATTTTACTGCAGAAGGCAGTTGGGTTCGGTGGAACCCTAGGGTGTGACCTTGGAACCCTAATTTATAATCGATGGACTGGAAAAGTGAACCTTAAATGAGAACTTGTGCTGCGACGTGCGGCTGAGGTCGTGGATGACTCTAGTGAGTCTTATGGGTTTCGATCTATGGATACGGTTGTGAGATGAAATATGGAATCCCGTGTTGGCTCGAATATTAGTGTGAGGTGTGGTTACGGATCTTGACAACGATGACTGTTGGTCGACAGTTGTGTCGAGATGACTGGCTATCGAGGGTATTTTGTGTGGCTTTCACACTTGGGGATCAGGGGATGTTCAGGGAACGTCCATTATCCTGATGTGCCAGTGGTCAAATGGGAGGTACCCATAGTCGTGGGGTACGAGTGGTGTTACGGGATCGTCGTTCGGAATGAACGGAGATCCAGGGTAACAACTTTGCACACTGTGTGCTAGCATGGGTGTTCGTGTGCTATGTATGGATGTTGGTATGGTGATACCTTTATGCCAATACTAGTATGGATGCCTGTGTACTGATACTAGTGTTGATGATGGTGCGTTGGTGCTAGTACTAGCGCTGGTGCTGGTGTCAGTAATTGTGTCGACGATGAGCCACCATTTGGGGTGTGACTCTGTCATGATGGACATTTGATCGGTATCTGCGACTCAGTGGTGGTTGAGTCTTGGATTGGATAGGATCCAGTGGAGGTTGTGTCGTGTTGGGATAAGACCCAACAGATTTATGATGACAAGTGATGAATGGATAAAAAGGTATGTTTGAGACTTGAGGAATCTAGGGACGATGTTCCCTACGTCATGAGAATCAGTGGATTTGGGGAGTTGTTGTCAACTCCGAGATTGGTAAGATTGTTTACCTCTAATATCCTCAGAGGGTACAAGGAAATTATTGAAATTGGAAAAGTCGAGGAAAACTATTCGTGGTATTGATGTGGGATTTTGTGATTGTGGATCACTTGGAACCTGAGGATTGAACCTGTAGAGGTTGAGATGTGAGACGAAGGCAGTTTGGTATGCACATCCAGGCAGAGTTGTGGATTCCCGTTCGGAATCGGGGTGTGTGCATGCATGATTATTGACGGACGTGAGGTCCGAGTAATGAATTGATTGTGGACACGTGGTGGTCCAAGTGAGGTATGGACGTGGGCAGTCCAGTGGTTGGACTTAACATCTCATTGGGAGCATGTCTGTTTCCAACATGGTTGGAACTCCCGTTTTGGGGAGAGTTGTGATTGGGAGACGAGAGGAGTGCTCGTTTTCGCATCAGTGATTGGTATTCCGAAGTCATTAGGGTTGACTTCTTATTTTCCTGCCGTGGCAGATGATTTTTTTTTGCTACCTGTACGTTGAGCGTGCATTGGTGGGTGGACCCATGTTTAGCTTGGGGTCATTGGACACAAGAAGTTGTGTATGATTGTGGATTTGGTGGGAAATGCGAGGTCATCTTTCCACCAAGGGAAATTTGGCGAAGGATTCAATTGAGGGTGTAAGACCCTACGATCAGCTTTCAGATGGATTGTTAACTACGTGGGCATGTGTGGATCCTAGGTGGATCTGATTTGCGATGTTGTCGACTTTGGTCGATGTGACAATCTAGGATCGTGATATTACGTGTCGGGTGACGTAGCGATGGATATGGATTGTGATCTTGATGATCCAGATGGGTGGAGAGTTTATCACTCTTACCTTGGTATGTGAGTCGTAGATGACGGGACTGAACTTCTTTTCGGAGTGAAGTCCATATGGTTTGTGACTTGGTTGAGTAGGTTTCCGATGTGGTCGGATTTTGTCAACCTTTGACGTGTGGATATTGGGATTGGCTTCCCTATGAAGTCAATCGAGTGTTTTGGAGAGGCAACCGATAGATTCGGTTACGTTACGTCTTGATGGACGTAAACGAGGTTTTGGGTTTTGGAACCGAATTTCTGGGTGACGATTCAGGATTCGATTGCGAAGCTCGAAAATGGATTACCGGATTTGGGTGCGGAATGATTATTCCAATGCTAGCTTACGGAATAATGATTTCGGATTCGGATTTGGAAATGGAATAAAATATGATGGTTTGGACAAAGGTACTTCATTATTGGAACGTGTCTGGCTATGACCTGGGTGGTTGTAGGCGGATTGTTGGATTGATGTACGTACAGGGTACGTTATACGAGGATTGTTACGGGTTAGGCTGAGTGGTGCCTAATGGCGGTACATGGGATGTACCAGTGGTGTGTAATTAAACGTGTTGGTAATCGGCTTGGTTCTGATATCATTTGTTTGGCTGTATTGTGGACTGGACATTGGATACTGTGCGCTGTGCAGAGTGATTTTGTCGGGTTCATTGATTGTATGAGCAGGTGCTCTTGGCCACGGTTGGCCAGTGGAACCCCGGTATTGATTGTGTGATCACTGCTGGACTGGTATTCAATGTGTTCCAGTTACACCACTTGATTGGGTTAATTGACGGTATACGTACACTCAGGATGAGTGAATTGGTGGTCTGAGTAACCACGAGTAGCCTTGTGTGACTTGATCACACCGTGATTTCCCAGCGTTTTGGTTCGCTGAGGGAGTCGGCGATTATGGACATTGAGATTTATTTATGTTGCAGGAATGGGCTTGCCCTGCGAATTGAGATCATGTGGTTGATCTTACGCTACATCGAGAGTGATGTAGTGTGTGGCGTTGTCACTGACTGGCTGATGGTTGGGGCTTTACCAGGGTGGTAAGTTTTGTGATGACAGTTGACTGATGGTGTCAGCATGGACTGACAAATGAGACTTGGTGACTCCCAATGGGAGCAAATGTAAGGATATATTGATAATGGAAAGGAACCATCTAGCTGAAGGAGTCAGCTTAATGGTTAAGCGATTTTATCGCGAATCAGGTGATTATGTCCACTCGAGGTGGTCGAGTGTTGTTGATTGTGACGTTTGACTGTGATGGGATGTCTGGGTACAGACGAGACTGGTGTTGTCCCAGTAAGTGGGTGTACAGGTGTACACATGATATGTGGTCGAAATGTTTTCCACAAGGTGGTTGTGGAATAAGGTTGTTGGTAATTTTGAGGACGAAATTCTTTAAGGAGGGAAGGTTGTAACGACCCGTCCCGAATATCGGGATTTAATAATATTTAATTGTGATTTACTAATCTGGGATTAGTTGGGCGATTTCGGACGAATTGTGCAAAATGACCGTTTTGCCCCTAGGCGTGGGCAAAACGTTGACTTTTATTTCGGATGGTCAAATGGACTTTGACCGATGACCGTGACGTAGTTCGGGACGTCACGAGTTCATAGACAGGTGGCACGTTCGATTCCGACGTTCGTGGTGAAAGTTATGATGTACGGAAGTGCAAGGGCATTTTCGTAATTTGGCATATTAGGGGCCAAATGTTGACTTTTTGACCGGGAGGTCCGATGGACGAGGGCCAAGGACCGTTACGTAGGTATCGTCGATCCGAATCCAACGACAGGTGGCATGCCGAAATCGGAGATTCGACGACGAAGTTATGGTCAAGGAAACGAATTTACGAACCGAGGCTCCGATTAAAATAATAATATTATAATGAACAGTACCCGGTGACTGAACACACTTGGATGAGTGACAAGTGTCACTCATCCCCTAAAATCAGGCATTAAACCAGATCCCATGTTTTTGGGAAGACACAATTATGATGTTTAATTAATTAATTAATCCTAATTATCTTTAATTCCACCATTAATCTCCTTTGTTCTTCAAACCGTGTAAAATTTGGGAAGAAAAATTGGAGAGTGTTAGCTGCCATCTCTAACTGGTTTTGAGGGCAAAATCGAGTGCTTGTTGAGGCTAACTCAACTGGGTAAACACGGGAGTTTGAGAGTGAGCTGGGAGCTGGAATTCGAAAATTTGGTTTTTGGGAGGAAAAATCGAATTGGAAGAATTGAGCCGTGAGGAGTGGAATTGAAGCTCGAGTTAGCTTCCTGAGGTTGAGACGAGTGGAACCAGATCAAAAACGAGAGGAATTGGTGCCGTTTTGGCTCTGAACGAGCTTGGTGACAGAGGAAGAAAATCGAGGTTGTGTCGTGATCTTGGAGCGATCAAATGGTGTAATTGATGTGGGGATTATGTTTCTAAGGATCCCACGGTGCTTCTGGGTCCATCAATTGGAAGAAACCGTTGGAAATTGGCAGACTTCCATGGTTGCACAGTGACGGCTGTTCTTCGAGGAATGGAGTTTGAGTCGTGGCGTTTGAGCCACGAATTGATCCAATTGAGTTGGGGGAAAGGTTTACCTGTGATCAATGAAGCTTCTTGATGAATCAATTTGGGGAAATCATGTGGAATTGAGGGAGTTCGAATGATGAACAGTGGCCGGAGGTCCTTCGATTGTTCATCCTTGATCGTGAGGATTTAGGTAATGTTTCAAGTAATTGTTGTTACACAACCCTAATTGAACTTATAACGAAACTAATTGAATGCTCAATTGATGGAATCAGTGTCGAATTGGTAGGATTGGAACCGGATCCTAACGCGGGTTTTTCAACCCGTTTACCAGAGAAACGGGCGAGGATGGTGACTGTAGCAGGCGCGTGGCTTTCACGCGCAGCCACTCACGGCGGCGCGTGACGGCGCGTGGGCACGAATCTCGAGGTGAGGTCAACATGACTTCTGTCCTATTTAATGTAACGAACATTTTGGAATTGGTTTCGTGTCGATCGGACACCGTTTCGTTATTGTTCGGGATGTCCGAAGGTTTTGAATCCAGTTTAAAAATACTTAAAAATTCGGGAAAATTACGGGACTAGAATAGGATGTTAATGATGAGGTTAGTAATCCTATAATGTGATTTGAACAGGATTGGGAGTCCCGATGATAGTGGTGTGGCCCGGGAAGGCCTATGGCACGCGTATCGAGGCGCTCGGTTAAACGGTCTGTGAGTGGACATTGGTTTCATAAATTCGATGCATGCATAACTGTTTTATGATTGTTATAATTATGATTAAATGATTTACTTTGGATATCGGTGAATTTAAAATGATTTCACGTATTTCGAGGTGAATTACGTATTTGCACGTAAACCGAGGTTTTCTGGATTTGCACCGATTTCCATAAATGTGGTTGTATATGATTTCATGAAACGGTTACAATCTTGAATAAAGTAAAATCGGGTCAGGGGCCCAGTTAACATGTGGATCGGGCCAGGGGCCCATTTAACTTGTGGAATCGGGCCAGGGGCCCAGTTGATTTCTACATGTGATTGCGGGTCGGGGACCCTAAATTGGAATTGAATAAATGTTTTCTTGTTTACATTTTATATATGTTCACATGCTGGAATCAATAAATGGTTTTGATGATATTTTGGTTATGGCACGTTTCACGGTATTTGGGCATGAGACCCGTTTGATGAAACGTAACGAATGGTTCGGATTTTATCTATGTATACCTATATGTTTTGCATGTGGATATCTATAAAATGTATTTGGTACTGCACTGTATAGATCCTTCCATATTATATTGTCTCCTCCGGATGAGGTACCCCGGAGAGGTCACGGACGTCTAGTACGTCCAGCGTCTATGACGCTAAGCATCGGGGATGCTGTACCCGAACGGGGTTCGGGGATTGAACTCGGAAATTGAGACCCGAGTGGCACGCGTAGCCTTGTGATTGTGACCTTATTGACGTCAGGGACGTCAGACATCAGGGATGTCGAATTGGAGTGTATAGTGCAGTGGCTAAAATAATGGTTATGGTTTATATTATATGCCTTATGGTTCATATTACTGGATTTATGAAATAACTCTTGGATTTACTTTTGGAAATTGAAACTATGCTTTGGTTTCCGGGCTAAGGCCCTAATGGTTATTTCTAAATAAATATGGGATTATTAGTTTCGGTGCATGCATATGATTTTACTGAGGGGCATAAATGTCTTATAAATGTTTTAAGCAGACTTGTTTATTTTCGTCCACTCACAGCTTTTGTTTTCAATGCCCTTCAGGTTGATTCCGGATACGACTGCAGCAGAGACTTGAGCATCGCACACCTCCTCCATCGATCCTTACGCACTCTGGAAGCCCGTCTGGGCAATGGCAATCGGTTATCCCTTGTCTGACGCCTCTTGTCAGACGGGAGCATGATATATTCCATGGTAATCCCGGGGGGATTGGGATGGGTCGTGTCAACTCCAATATAAACAAAACACATAATCAAACAACATATATTTTTACCACTATCTCCGGCTCCTCAACTTCTACATCATCACCATCATTATTCATCATTTTCTTTTTTGTTGTGTACCCTTCAATCCAAATATCAGATCTTGATACTCCCTGAGTTGAGTCACTTTTTTGAATCTAAAAATGTAATAGTTTCAAAATTTTGTTCTATATAAACCATATCATACCATTTCATTTCATCAAAAACCTAAGATAAACAATAAATCATACCATTTCTGTAACACCCCGGAAATTCGAGGATTCTCATTTTGTAATTTAATGTGTGATTTGACGATTTTACCCTTGTGAATGGTATGGTCAAATTATTGACTTTTTGATTTATGAACTAAATGGACTTTAACCTATGACCGTGACGTAGTTCGGGACGTCACGAGTTCATAGACAGGTGGCACGTCCAATTCGGACGATCAGGGTAAAAGTTATGACTATCGGAAGTTCAGGGGCATTACCGTAATTTGGACTCTCGGGGGAAAATGTTGACTTTTCTTTTGACAACTAATTTTCAGTTGACTCTAGGACCGTTGGGTAGGCCTCGACGTCCTGAGTCCGTAGACAGGCGGCACGCCGAAATCGGACTTCGTACGAGGAAGTTATGGTCAGAAACGTGAATTCGGGAAGTTCGTGTCTCGGTTTTCGTGTCGAATATTATATTCAGAAATTCTGATTGAAGGACACCTGGGGAGTGACAAGTGTCACTCACCCATTGGCTAGATTGGATCAGATCCACTATTGGATTAATTAAACATTTGAACCAGCTTTAAATTTCAGCCTTTGGATTGAAAACCCCAGATCAGATCTCAGCCCTTGATCTAATCTGGAGATTCAATCTGAGCCGTCCATTTCCTTCCCTCCAATTCTTTATATTTCCCACCCGCAGGGCACTCTGTCCATTTCGATCAAAGTATCCCAGCCAGCTACCCACTCATTGTGTCTGTGTGTTGCTGGACTCCCGGGGAAGGACGGAGGCACGGCGGTGGACGGCGGCAGACGGCGGCGCGGAAGGAAGCAGGGGAAACCCGTGGCGGTTTCAACCCAGATTTCTGGTAAATCTTTTCCCACGTTTAAACTGGTCAGTGATCAATCCTAATCAACTCTAGGAACATCCAGGAACCTTCTGGAATCGAACTCGTGGCCGGTGGAGCTCAGGGCGGTGGCAAAACTGCGACGGGAGGCCAGAGCTGTTCTTCAAGGTAGGCCCTCGATTCGATCCGTGTTTCTCAATTCTAATTACTTAGAACTAATCTAGGATTTAAGGCGAGTAAATACGAATTGAAAGGAACCAAAATGACCCAGAAATGAAGGAATGGCAACCGGGTCTCGATCGCGGGTCTGATCGACCCGAGTTGCAGGAAAACGGGTCAACCCGTCTGAGGACAGTGGTGCTGACGTGGCACCCTGTCAGCCTGTCAGATGACGTGGACCAACCGTGAGCCGACACGTGTCACATGTCAGTGCACAGTCAGCACTGACATGTCAGTGACGTGGACCAGTCAGGGACTGCCACGTGTCACTGACATGTCAGTGACGTGGACCAGTGCCGTGCTGACACGTGGCACATGTCAGATCTGACACGTGGTCTGACAGATCAGTGAGGTGGACCAATTGGATGTTGACACGTGGCACCTGTCAGAGTCTGACACGTCAGACCTGACAGCTGTCAGATGACGTCAGCATGACGTCATGCTGACGTCAGCAGTGACGTCAGCGATGACATCAGCAGGAACTGTTCCTGCGTTGACCGCCACGTTGACCGGCGCGTGGGGGCGCGTGTGAACAGTGTTTCTGGTGGGACCACCACCATTCTTTAGGTTTCGACGATCCGGATCCAATGGCGGTGGTTTCGGGTCGATCGGAGATCATTAAGTTGGTCAAAATAAGGTTTATTGCCTTGGGAAGCGCGTTCGGGCGGCTTTCCCGGGTCGGTTTCGACCTAGGCTTTCATGGTTGAATGTTGGGGGTTTAATTTGACCTTTACGAATACTTGGATTTGACAGGGATTGTACATTTGTACCAGGACGAGGGTATACGTTCGGTTTCTAGCAGGATTGTACTGTGAGTGGGCCATTTTCTTAAACCCTTGTGTGCATAAATGTTTTCTGGTTTTATTATACTTATTCACATGCTAAAACAATGATGGTTTTGATGATATGGAAAGTGTGGTTATGGCACGTTTCACGGTATTTGGGCTTGAGACCCGTCCGGTGAAACTGAATGGTTGGTTCGGATTCTATCTATGTATATATATGTTTGCATGTGGATATCAATAAAATGTATTTGTTACTGCACTGTATAGATCCTTCCATATTGTATTGTCTCCTCCGGATGAGGTACCCCGGAGAGGTCACGGACGTCTAGTACGTCCAGCGTCTATGACGCTAAGCATCGGGGATGCTGTACCCGAACGGGATTCGGGGATTGAACTCGGAATTGAGACCCGAGTGGCACGCGTAGCCTTGTGATTGTGACCTATTGGACGTCAGGGACGTCAGACATCAGGGATGTCGGGATTGGAGTGTATAGTGCAGCAACTAAAATTATGGTTATGGTTTTGCTATATGCCTTATGGTTCATATTATATGGTTTATGATTTTGGAATTATGGTGCACGCATATTTGGAAAACGGAGGGGTAAATTATATGTTTTACTTATCAAACGATTTCATAAACTTGTGTTTCGGTCCACTCACCCTTACTGTTTTGATAACCCCTCCAGGTCGGGAAACTGAGGTAGAGGAGGAACCAGAGGCTGAGGCATAGATCTACTTCTGCGTACCTGAACCCCTGCTGGGCGGTGTACCCGCAGGATTACTTTAGAGTCGTGCTCGCAAATTTGTAATTTTGGATTATATCCCTTGTCTGACATTCGTTTAATTCGGATTTTATGTATGACTTTAATTTGGTTATTTATGCTTTTAAATGTTTTGAGGTTAAAATTGGTATGAATTATTGGGTGTCAGACGGGAGCAGGGCACGTCCCCTTGTGGTCCCTGTGGGATCGGGGCGGGTCCTGTCAGCTTGGTATCAGAGCACTAGGTTGTGGTCAGTACTAGGGTATTGGTCTGCATGCTAGACTAGCGATTAGTACTAGTTACTTTTCGACTTTTAAGAATATTGTTTTCTGATCTATGCCTCTTGACAGTTGGTTATGCCTCCTAGGAGAATTCCGCATACTCGAACGGACGAGGATCTAGAAAGAGAGATGGAATGCGCGAGCATCGAAAGGGCTCAACGTTTGGGAGCCACTCCTTTCTGCGGGGGATCAAACCCCGAGGATGCTCACGACTGGATCACCAAGTGGGAGAGGATCTTCTCGGTGATGCACTGCCCTCCGGGCGAACGAGTGACTCTGGCGGCCTTCTTACTGGAGGGAGGAGCCTACCAGTGGTGGCATGGACTCGAAATGTCCGGGTGGTCTGTCCATACCACTACCTGGGAAGCTTTTCGTTCCAGGTTTTTGGACCAGTACTACCCGCGATCCTTTCGCGCGGCGCGAGAGGCGGAATTCCTGCGGCTGGAGCAGGGTGACATGTCTGTTTCAGACTACGAGCAAACTTTCGGGAGACTTTCCCGGTTCGCTGCCTCATTCGTAAGCACGGAGGAGGACAAATGCCAGCGGTTTGAGCTTGGACTCCGAGGGGAGATCCGGGCCAGTGTGACTGCTACCACTCATGCTTCTCTGAGGGATATGGTCGACGCAGCGGTGCGTGTCGAGGCCAGTCTGGCGGCACACCAATCACGACAACCTTCGGGGGAGGGGCGACGTCAGGATCGCCCACACCATGGGCCATCAGGCCGGAAGAACAACAGGGGAGGGAGCTACAGAGGAGCACCCTCATCCTTCAAGGGTCGTGGCTGGTCGGGTCGACGTGGAGGCTCTCAGGGCAGAGGATCTGGACACAACTCTGGGCAGCACTCATCTTGGAGTGGTGCATCTGGTGGGCATTCGGGCAGGCCAAGGCCAGTAACTTGTTTTGCTTGCGGAGAGGAAGGCCACTATGCCTGCGATTGTCCGCAGTTGTCCAAGAACAACGACGCTGGGGGCTCGAGTGTGGTGCAGAGCACGGCGTCCCACACTAACGGAGGTCGCGGTCAGGGAGGTGACCGTGGTGCTGGACGTGGCGCGCGCGGGCGCGGACGGAACGGAGGGCCGAGGGCCCAAGTGTTTGCAATGACCCAGCAGCAGGCGAGGACTGCTCCAGGCGTGGTCACAGGTACACTACATATCCTTAATTTTCTTGTACGTGTATTAATGGATGCGGGGGCTACACATTCTTTTATTTCGAGGAGTTGTGCTGGTTTGCTTGATTGTGTGGTATCAGCCTTAGATTGCGAAATGGGTGTTGGCACCCCGATGGGTACCGTGTACCTTGTGAATCAGGTGATTCAGAGGTGCCCGGTAAGAATTGAGGATGTGGATTTACCAGCAGACTTAATTATTCTGGATATCCACGACTTCGATATAATCCTAGGGATGGATTGGCTGTCGGAGCACGGATCGCTCATCGACTGCTGTAGCAAGCAAGTAATTTTGCGGAGCCCGGGTTTGCCGGAAGTTATCTTTCAGGGGGAACGTGATGGTTCGCCTCCTGAAGTGATTTCGTCACTTACTGCTACCAAACTTCTACGGAAGGGATGCCAGGGTTATCTGGCGCATGTCGTGTCGGAACGGGTCGATACTCCGGTTATCGACGAAATACCGGTGGTCTGTGAGTTTCCGGACGTATTCCCGGAAGACTTACCTGGATTGCCACCATCGCGGGAGATTGAGTTTACTATTGAACTACTCCCGGGTACCCGACCTATATCCCAGGCACCATACCGGATGGCGCCGGCCGAGTTACGGGAACTCAAGACTCAATTGCAGGAGTTGGTAGATTTGGGATATGTCCGACCGAGCACTTCACCGTGGGGAGCACCGGTGTTGTTCGTGAAGAAGAAGGAAGGAAGTCTCCGTTTATGTATTGATTATCGACAACTCAACAAGGTGACATTGAGGAACCAGTATCCTCTACCCAGGATTGATGACCTTTTCGACCAGTTGCGGGGAGCTCAGTGCTTCTCGAAAATTGATTTGCGATCTGGGTATCACCAACTGAGGATTTCGGAGGAGGATATTCCGAAAACTGCTTTTCGAACCCGTTACGGGCACTACGAGTTCCTTGTTATGCCATTTGGTTTGACGAATGCTCCAGCAGCATTCATGGATCTGATGAACCGGGTCTTCCGACCCTACCTGGATAAGTTCGTGATTGTGTTCATCGATGATATTTTGGTATACTCGAGGAGTGCCCGTGCACATGAAGAACATCTACGGTTGGTCTTGGAGAAACTGAGACAAGAACAATTGTATGCCAAGCTGAGCAAGTGTCAGTTTTGGCTGAGCAGTATTGGTTTTCTGGGACACGTGATATCAACGGATGGGATTTGCGTGGATCCCCAGAAAACAGAAGCGGTGACCAACTGGGCTAGACCGACAACGGTGACCGAGGTGCGGAGTTTCGTCGGATTAGCAGGTTACTACCGGAGATTCGTGGAGGGTTTCTCCAAAATTGCTGCACCATTGACTCGTCTGACTCGGAAAGGAGTAAAGTTTATCTGGGACGAGCAGTGCGATCGGAGCTTTCAAGAGTTGAAGGATCGATTGACCACTGCACCTGTCCTTGCATTGCCGGACGACAGTGGAGAGTTTGTAGTTTTCAGTGATGCTTCACTGCAAGGTTTGGGCTGCGTGTTGATGCAAACTGGCAAGGTTATCGCCTATGCATCCCGGCAGCTGAAGACTCATGAGTTGAACTACCCTACCCATGATTTGGAGTTGGCGGCGGTGGTTCATGCTCTCAAAATCTGGAGACATTATCTGTTCGGCGCAACGTGTCGAATATACACCGACCACCAGAGTCTTAAATATTTATTCACTCAGAAGGAGCTCAACATGAGACAACGGAGATGGTTGGAGCTACTGAAGGACTATGACTGTACGATCGAGTACCATCCGGGTAAGGCCAATGTGGTGGCGGATGCACTCAGCAGGAAATCAGCAGGAACTATTGCACACCTTGGGGTGGTGTATCTTCCCTTGCTGGTGGAACTCCGGAAGGCGGGAGTTATTTTGGGTACTGACGAGCATGGAGCTTTGTTGGCCAGCTTCCATGTGCGACCAGTACTGATTGATCGGATCATTGAAGCACAACTGCAGGATCCGATACTCTGTATTTACAGAATTGAGGTCGATGCGGATGGGAGACAGGATTTTACCATCCGGGACGATGGAGCACTGGTGAAATTGGGCCGTTTGTGCGTACCTGCAGTGGCAGAGTTACGGGCCGAGATACTTGAAGAGGCCCACAGTTCGGCCTATGCTATGCATCCGGGAGGTACAAAGATGTACCGTACCCTCCGGAACCATTATTGGTGGCCAGGAATGAAGAAGGATATTGCTGAGTTCGTGAGCAAATGCTTAACCTGTCAGCAGGTTAAGGCGGAACGGCAGAGACCGTATGGGGCTATGCAGCCACTTCCGATTCCTGAGTGGAAGTGGGATCACATCACCATGGACTTCGTCTTTAAGTTACCGAGGACTCAGAGTGGAGTGGACGGAGTATGGGTGATGACAGGACCCGTCCCAACTGGACGTCAAAGACCGTACCCGGTCCTGCTCCCGTCTGACAAGTCAACTGAAAGTCCGAAACTACCCTTCAGTACCTGCCAGACAAGGGAATTTTTGCGCCTGTGCCCGCACATACCTCCACCTCTGGAATAGCCTCGATCAACGCGCCACGACCTGAAGGGTTAACAAAACAGAAAAGGTGTGAGTGGACAAAAATGACCTCTTATAAAAACATTTATCAAAATACATTCTTACCCTCCAGTTTTCACAAACTTGCATGCATATCGTAAAACATGAGTAATAGTATGAAATCATTCAAGTATGAACAGTGGACCGATAAAATCAAAACATATTTTCCCATGGTCCACAAAAACTCATGTTCACCAAATCAGTTTAACATCTCAAAAAGTTCACAATTTCTTTAAATCATTTTAACCGCTAAACCACGGTTTCCTCAAAATCATTTTCCATAAACCACGGGACTTATTTCCATATCCTGTTGCTTAGAGTCACGTTTATCCCTGCAACGCGTGCATATCAATAGGCTCAAGGACCGCTCAAAATCCGAGCATCCGCTGCTGTGAACACATCATCAGTCAGCAATCCGTCGCTGGGAAAAACCTCACCAGCCGACGATCCGGATCTCGTGAACATATCACTTACCGATCCATATAATCCAGCACATCTGATCTGAGTCAAGCCTCCCCTGGGCTGCAAGACAAAGATCGTGCTACGTGACCTCTTCGGGGTAAACACTTCCATCCCGAAGGCGAGCGTTATCTCCAGGGTGCACTCCGGGGAAAAACATATTTTCTCCCGAAAGCCCTAAATATCCGCAACATATCATCATCACAAAAACCAGTGAAAAACAGTTGCATTAAAAACCAAATCATATATCAACACAGGGTCTCAGCCCCAAGTCCCGATTTACTTTATAAATCCGAAAATCATCAATATCATCATGTCATCACATGGAAATACAAATCCAATCAAAATCACAATTCCATTGGGTCTCAAGCCCAGAATATCAATATTACGTAAATCCGTGCAACCGTAAACCCGAGTTGCCACGATCACGTAAATCCATGAAATCAATCACTGACTCATAATCCGAGTCCAAATATCATTTTCAATCCGGGCTTAGCCCAAAACATCATTTGCACGTTCCTCGTAATACGTGCCCGAAAGACTGATTAAAATAATCACAAAATCACGAGGATACCAAAAATCATCAAATTCACATGTAACTCCAAATCCGAGTCAAAATCATTATTTACTTGGGTTCTCACGCCCACAATATCATTTTTAACCAATTTCATGATTTCTCGAAAAGCGTGCCAGAATATAATAATATAATAATCACAAAACCGAGAAATCACCGAATTGAAATACCAATCATGCCAAAGCATATCAAATCATATAATAAAGCATTTTAAATCATATATGCATGCATCACAGTTAGAAAACCAAAAGTCCACTCACACACACCGTTCAAAACGGTTCGTTTCCGAGCTGCACGTTTTTCCGTAAAATCTGGAAATCACAACTCCTGCCCAAAATCATTATAGAGGGTTACTAACATCTCAAAATACATCATATAATTTTCCCCAATTTTTCCGGAATTTAAATACGTATTTAACTCGTAAAACAAAACTTCGGATACGCGGAACATTATCGAAACAATATCCGATTTCACCGAAATCAACGTCAAAATGTTCGTTACACTGAGAGGATCAAAAGTCATGTTGACCTCACCTTGAGACTAGGCCGGACGCGCCCTCACGCGCCGCCGTGAGTGGCTGCGCGTGAAACCCACGCGCCAGCTACAGTGTCGTCGTTCAAGCCCGTTTGTCTGGTAAACGGGTCGTTCAACCCGCGATCAGACCCGGCTGGTTTTCAGTCAATTCCACACTGTTTTCATCAATTGAGCATCCAATTAGTTTCGTTATAAGTTCAATTAGGGTTCTGTAACCTTAATTACTTGAAACATTACCTCAATCCTCACGATCAAGGATGAACAATCGAAGGACCTCCGGCCACTGTTCATCAGTCGAATTACCTCAATTCCACAAGGTTTCCCCAAATTGATTCATCAGGAAGCTTCATTGATCACAGGTAGACCTTTCCCCCAACTCAATTGGATCAAATCATTGCTCAATCTTCACGACTCAAACTCGAACATCCGAACAGTGTGCAACCATGGAGTTTCCACCTTGGCCACTGATTCCTCCCAATTGACGAACCCAGAAGTATCAATGGACCATGAGGAATTGTTTCCCCACCTCAATTTCGTCGTTTGATCACGCATTGATCACGACTCAAGCTCGATATCTCCCACTGTTACCAAACCCGTTCAGAGCCAATTGGGCATGAATTCCTCTCGTTTTTGATTTGAAACAACTCGTCTCAACCTCAGGAAGCTATTTCCAATGTCCAATTCGATCATCACAGCTCAATTCGACCAATTCGATTTTTCCTCCAAATTTTCTAAAACCCGAAATCCCAGTCCTCAGCTCTCAATTAATCCCTCGTTTTTCCCAGTTCAATTCACTCTCAAATGCTCACACTTTGGTTCAGAAATGGAAGAGAATTGGAGGTTGGGAGAAAACTGATTTGTGGGTTGTACACGGTTGAAGAAAATATGGGAGGTTAATGGAAATTAGGATTAATTAATTAATTTAATATAATAAAACATAATAATTAGGTCTCCCCCAAAATCATGGATCCATGTTTTGTGCCTGATTTTAAGGGATGAGTGACACTTGTCACTCATCCAAGTGTGCTCAGTCACCGGGTACTGTTCATTATTAAAATATTATTTTATTCCCGGTTCGTTCGGTTAATCGAGCCCGATTCCGTGACCATAACTTCGTCGTCGAATCTCCGATTTCGGCATGCCGCCTGTCGTTGGATTCGTATCGACGAGACCTACGTAACGGTCCTTGGCCCTCGTCCGTTGGACTTCCCGGCCAAAAAGTCAACATTTGGCCCCTACTATGCCAAATTACCAAAATACCCCTCAACTTCCGAACATCATAACTTTCTCTACGAATGTCGGAATTGAACGTGCCACCTGTCTATGAACTCGTGACGTCCCGAACTACGTCACAGTCATCGGCCAAAGTCCATTTGACCGCCCGAACTAAAAGTCAACATTTTGCCCACGCTAGGGGCAAAACGGTCATTTTGCACGTTTCGTCCGATTTCACTCAACTAATCCCCGATTAGTCATTCTAATTCGTAATTAATTAATATTCAATCCCGATATTCGGGACGGGTCATTACAACCTTCCCTCCTTAAAGAATTTCGTCCCCGAAATTCCAACTACTCGTATTCCACAACTACCTCGTGGAGAACAAATGGCCACACAACACGTATACACCTGTACACCCACTAGCCAACACAGAACTCGTCTGCACTCAGACGTCACATCACAGATGCACGTCGTACTGACTACACTCGACTACCTCGAATGAAATTGATTACCAGAAATTGGCAATGTCACCGTGAAGCTAACTCCTTCAGCTTGACAGCCCCACATACTCACTAATGTGCCCTGATCTTCGCTCTCATAGAGAGTCACCAAAACTCACTAGTCAGTCCAAGCCGACACCACAAGCCAAACTGTCACCACCAAGCTTTACCACCCTAGTAAAGCGCCAATCAGTAACAAATTAGTGACAACACATCATACTACAACGTCCGTCAATGTAGCATATGATCATCAACATGATCTCCCCTCGCAGGGCAAACTCAATCCTGCGACAAATACCAACAGTAGTATCCACAACTGTCACCCCCGCAGCGATCCCAGATGCTGGTAAGGTCACGACAAGGTAACATCTCGCCGCAAAGCAACTTGCGGTCACACCAACCACCAGCTCACTCATCCTGAGTATACGCATACCGTCATCACCCTCAATCAAACGGTGCATCTGGAACACGTTGAACACAAGCCTATCAGTAATCACACAACTCAACACTAGAGTTATACTTGCCAACCTTGGCTAAGAGCACCTGCTCAAACAATCACTGTAATCGTCAGAATCACTCTGCCCAGTGCATCGTGTTCAATGTCCAGTTCACGTTTACGACCAAAACCAATGGTATTGGAACTAAGCCAAACACCAACACGTTTATCGACACAACACTAATACATCCCATGTACCGTCACTAGGTATCAAGTACCCTCGTCCATACGATACCGTACATCGTACACCAAGCATGATCCTACAGCTGGACCCTAGTACTCGACCCATAGACCAATATGGTCGATCCCAAACCAGGTAAGGCAAAAGTAAAAAGCCTGAGGGTTTTGCTAACATCGACAATCCTTGTCCTATGCTACCCAAAAACACCTCGCCAAATGACACACTCAATATGACACATCAACGTGTCCACAGGGAAGAACGCCTAGTTCTCCCGGGATTCACATCAACCCCGGCCACCACAAGTCTGCAAAATATCGTACCCCAAACCACGTATAAGGTACGTACATCTATCCCTTGACCAGACTACAACCACCTAGGTCATAGCCAAACACGTTCCAATAACGGAGTCCATTTGCCCAAACCAGCAAGAGACAAATCGAAACTCCACCAATCAGCTAGTTTCAATACCAAATCCGAATCCGCAATTTCGTAAGAAATCCCGAATCCAAATCCATACATCACAGTTTTTAATTCATGTCCAAATTCGAATCCGAAATCATTATTCCGTAAGCTAGCATTTGGAATAATCATTCCGCACCCAAATCCAGTATTCCACTTTCAAGTTCCTGAATCGAATCCTGAATCGTCACCCAGAAATTCGATTCCAAAACCCGAAATCTGGTTCACGTCCACTCGGACACACCAAAACCGAACCTATCGGTTACCAGTTCAAGCGAGTAACACATTACATCCGATGGACTTCATAAGGAAGCCAATCCCATCCGTCACAACTCTAAGGCTGACCAATTTCGACCCCGTCGAAAACCTACTCGTTCGAGTAACATACCATAAGGGGCTCCACTTCGAAAAGAAGTTCAGTCCCGTCATTTATGACTCACATACCGACGTAAGAGTGATAAACTCTCACCCAATCTGGACCATCGAAATCACGACCCAGATCCATTACGACGTCAGCCGACCGTGAACATCACGATCCTAGATCGTCACAATGCCCAACGTCCACGACATCACAAACCCGATCCACCTAGGATCCACACAGTCAACAACTAGGAACCACAGGGTCTTACACCCTTACTGATTACCTCGTATCTATCCTTGCCATCCCACCTAGGGAAAACCAAGGATGATCCAAAACAATGACACCAATATTCATCCTACGTGGATGCAAGCAAAACTCACTGCACTCCCCACGCCAGGTAACCCAACAGAAAATAAGAAATCACCCCTGATGACTTCAGAATACCTAATCCCCATGCGGAAAACCCGCAATCCTCTTCAAACACAACTTCTCATGATTCCGTAGGTCCAACCACGTTGGAACCATCGGACTCGGACACCAACCACGTGTCCCCTTTGGACTGGTTACTGACACATACCCAACTCGTCGAAGTCACAACCCGACTCGTGACCCATCGTCAGCACCACACCGGCACCCACACCAGTACACAGACAACAGTATCAGTATGAGCACACCGTGTGCAAAACTGACAACCCTGGATCTCCGCTCATAACAAGCGACGACCCCGTACCTCTGCTCGAATAGGAGAAACTCTGCCTCCTTCGCACCTAACAACTCTGGGTACAGTCACCCTGACAACTCATGTGAGAAAAAGAAACGTCCCCTGACGTCCCCCCCGATTCTCAACAATCACTCTCGGTATGAGTGCCTGCCACAGACTTGTGCAGACCCAACCATCAGACATCACTATCGAGACTCCACATCCAATGGAATCAAGTACTCGGACGACTACCCTGTATCCCCACTCTGGGATTCCTTCGATAAGTACCAACCCCGACTGTGGATTGCAGTTCCACCACTAAAGCTGACATGACTAGACCTGACACAATCGTCACTCGGTCTTGACTTCGAAAAGTCATTAAGAGTCAAACCACCCGCCAGCACACATTTCCGAACCAAACATTCCACCTTAGGTTCCGCGATTACTACCTAGGGTCCCTCAAAACCCCGACAGCTCCTGAGACTTAAGATATTACCATGACTCATCTCGAGTCCTAACTGAATTCTTTGACTCATTCATCCATGCCATCCCTGGCATACCCCGGTCACCCAGCAAATTACCGCCGGTGAACCACATCAATACCACATTCCAAACCTAGGAATACCCCCCAACACACTCTAGACGTTGGGAACTCACATTTCGCACAAGGAATTACTGAGAATAATCTCATCTTGGGTCCAACCTACCCAATTGTGCTACCTTCCAAGCCTCTGGATCCAGCAAATCCTAGGACCCACAAGAATACCGATTCGACAATTAGCAAGCCGTAGCTACACAAATTAATATCTGACCCACAAACCAAGGTCAATTACATTCCGAGATTCATCACAAGGTCTCAAATACCCTAATATACCCATCTCACTACCAGGTCGCGCACGAGGCTCACATTCCGGAGGTATGGCATGGCAACAGCATCAGCAACCTAGTGCTCTGATACCAATTTGACAGGACCCGTCCCAACTGGACGTCAAAGACCGTACCCGGTCCTGCTCCCGTCTGACAAGTCAACTGAAAGTCCGAAACTACCCTTCAGTACCTGCCAGACAAGGGAATTTTTGCGCCTGTGCCCGCACATACCTCCACCTCTGGAATAGCCTCGATCAACGCGCCACGACCTGAAGGGTAGTTTCGGACTTTCAGTTGACTTGTCAGACGGGAGCAGGACCGGGTACGGTCTTTGACGTCCAGTTGGGACGGGTCCTGTCATTTATAATCATTGAAAACCATTTATCATTTGAAATCCCAAAACCAGCCTCCTCGTAAAACGTACTGAAAACCGTAGCTTTCTCGTAAAACGTACAATTATATAAAATAGTTATAACAAATTCGATAATCATGAAATCACATGTAAAACCATAAAACAATTATAGAAAAACAGTTATGCATGCTCAATTATAGAGAAGGGGTCCACTCACAGATACCGGGCACGTCACTCGCGTCCCGAACGTGCACGTTCCTCGACCTCCTCGGGGATTCCCGATCCTGTCAACAGTCACCAAACTATGTCACTAACACGTTAACGAAGGTTCTCCTAATTTTTCCCAATTTCCCCAAACTTCGAAACATAACGAACCGAGACCCTAAACCTTCAACCTTGTCGAACTAATCTCAAACGACGTCCGATTAACCCGAAATCTATCCCAAAAGACTCGTTACAATTTCTAGACCAAAAACCTAATTAGAACTTTCCCCAGAAAACACCCCACACGCCCCCATGCGCCGCCCAAAGTGGCTGCGCGTGGGCCTCACGCGCCTGCACACAAACTATTGTTCATCGTCTTCCTCAGCTACTCGACCGGTCTGAACCGGCGAGAGCGGTTCTCTGCCGTCCGTCCACCATTTCTGCTCCTCTTTTCACCAATCTAATCGTCCTCTTCCCATTAATCGATTTCCCTACTCCAAACACTCCAATTCTAGCTCTAACCCGTCATCCCTAGTTCGAAACAAAACCTGTTCGATCCCCTATTTGCACTCCCGGCCAACCAGGCAATCCCCCCGCCTCAAATTGTTTCCCTAAGCTGAAGGACAACTCAATGGACTCCTCAAAACCCCTAACACAGTTCGACTCAACCTCAAAACCCACGACTTTAAGTTTGAACCCAAACTGCAAAACAGAGAACACGGTAAACTCACCGTCGTTCTAGCCTCCGCCGTGCAATCCCCCGTCACGGCTGCACAACCAGTAGCTACCTAGGACCCTACTGAACTCACCAGACCTCACCAGACACCTCGACTCAACCCCTACCTTCACGACTATCGATTTGAACAAAACAGGAAAAACAGAGCATGTAATTTGGTGGAAAGAATTACATGTGTCCTGCTCTCCACCGTGAGCTCCACCGTGCTCACATGACTCCTCTAAGCCTCCCCCGTCCTCTGGACACCACCACCAGTGTAACAACCCGTACCTACGGGAAGGGTAAAAATGTAATTTTTGTGAAGTTTTGTAAAAAGGACGATTTTGCCCTTGTGAATAGTAAACGAAAAGTTGACTTTTTGTACTATCGATTGGATGAGTGTTAGCCCTTGACCGTGACGTAGGTTAGGACGTCACGAGTCCGTAGACAGGCGGCAGGTTCGATTCGGACAACCGGAGGAAAAGTTATGATGTACGGAAGGTTGGGGGCGTTACCGTAATTTGAATCAATAAGGGGAAATGTTGACTTTTTGGAGGATTTGTGATTTTCACGTAGACCGAGGACCGTTGGATAGGTCTCGACGTCCTGAGTTCAACGACAGGCGGAACGCTGTCATCGGACGTCGGACGGAAAAGATACGGGTCTGGAAAGTCTGAGGGCAAAATGGTAATTTGTGCAGGAGGGGCATTTTGGTCATTTCCCCTCAGCCCAATCAGATAAGGGCAAGTGGCAGAGATTTTTTTTGGGCTGGCCTATGGTTGGTGGACACGTGCAGGGGACTGGATGGTTCCACTACATTCTCAAGTGTGCACGGCCACACGTTATCCCCATTTGAACCGTGCACACCTTCGAAGGAAACAGAAAACAGAGAGAAGAATTGGGTGAGGCGGTGATCGATTTTGATGCTAGGGAGAGTGAAGTGTGAGTCGAGAGAGAGACAGTGAGGTAAGGAGGAGCTGGTGATCGTGGTCTGGAGTTGCAACCGTGCACGGAGGCGACGTGGTGGACGGCTGGATATTTGGAAGAAACAGAGGAGGCAGTGGACGGTGGTGACTGTTGTGTTGTGTGGTGGACCGATTCAAGGCACTAGGAGATTCAGGAGGCTACGGGGAGTCCCACGAGCACCGTGGTGGGTGACGGTTCTCACGGCGGCGCCGGAATCGAAGGTAACCTCTTTTGCTCTGTTTTTCGTGGATTTTCATTTCAAAAGTCGTGGACCTAGAGCTAGAATCGAAGGGTTTGGTGAGTGAAGGGAGGTTTAGGGAGGTCCTAGGAGTCGTTTATGGTGGTTGCCGTGACGGGAAGTTCACGGTGGGAGGTGGTTCGACGGCGGGTACTCTGTACCCTGTTTAGCCGTGATTTTCAAACGGAAAATTGTGGAGTTGGAGGGTGAGTCGAGGGATTTCGTGAGTTGTGTGTGGTTCAGTGAAGTCGTGGAAGGAGTTTGGAGTGACCACCGTGAAGGGGGACGTGCTGGGTGGCCGGAAAGGAAAACAGAGGTTGGTTGGTTTTTCTTTCGAGCTTCAGTTGTGAAGCTATGGGTTGAATCGAGCCAAGAGAGTGAGGGGGATGGATTCTCTGAGATTGGACGAAGCTGTAGGTGAAGATAGGAAGGGAAACGGTGGCCGGACGGCGGAGAACGGTTCTCGCCGGTCCGGGTTGCCGTCTGGTGCGAACCGGGTTCGAGCAAGGAAGACGGTGGCACTGTAGCAGGCGCGTGAGGCCCACGTGCAGCCACTTTGGGCGGCGCGTGGAGGCGCGTGAGGAGGAATCCGGCCAAGCGTCCAACATGAGTTTAGTCCTAAATGTTCTAATGAATCCAATGGTATAGTTTTCGGGTTAATCGGACGGTGTTACGGGATGGTTCGGGAATCCGTACGGTTTAGGGTTTAGGATTAAAATATTATTAAATTCCCGAAAAATTGGGGAAAATAGGGAAGGTATCCTTGATGTAATTGTGACCCTATTTGGTATCTATTGACAGGACGGGAGACACCAGAGACGGTTGAGGAGCGCACGGGGCGCGAGTGACGTGTTGTGAACTGTGAGTGGACTTTTTCTTACTTCCGAGCATGCCTAACTGTTTTTATTAATGTTTTATGCTTTTATGTGTGTTTATATGTGATTGAGATGTTTGCACGTTTTTCGAGACGGTTTCGGGATTTTGCACGTTTTTCGAGAAAAAGCTGGTTTTCAGACTTTGATGCTATAATTCAGAAATTCAACCTAAAAACGTTGTTGAGGAATATGATTTGGGATTTTCCTATGGTTTTGTTATGAACATGGCTTTTTTTTCGGACTTGGGTTCGGAATGTCGGTTCTGAACGCCGGAAGGGCTTCGAACTAGGGATTCCGAATTCGAGTTTGGTGATGGGTTTCAAAATGGTTTTACACTGAAATGGGATTGGATTTGCTGGATCTGGATATGGGTTTAAAGACCCGGATACTGATTTGACGGGGGACGGGCCCGGATTGAGTTTAAAGACTCGGGAGTTTAAAGACTCGGATATTACGATATTACCCCCATAGGCCTATTGAGTTTAAAGACTCGGGAGTTTAAAGACTCGGATTTATATGTGAGGCCTGGTTGAGTTTAAAGACTCGGATAGGTCCAGCAGGTTTGATCGGGTTATACTCTGGTTTCTATATCAGTTTTATAGTGTATCTGTTTCTTATGATGTTTTATAGTGTTTCTGTTTCTTATGATGTTTCATATTATGGTTTTTCTAATACTTCGTTGAGCATGCCTGGTTTTAAACCGGAGGGAACAAATGATTTCATTTCCTTACTTTGATTCGCTGGTAAACGGTTTTAAAAACTTTATTCCTTTTGGTCCACTCACACCTTTTGTTTTTTTTAATTTCCCTCCAGGTCGTGGTGATAGCGCTGGGGTGAACTTTGAGGCAGATATCGAGGCATAGGGCTTCCGACGTTCTTCCGTTGCGGACTTAGACTTGTAGGACTTTTGGTGCCCATTTTGTAGAACTATGCTCTGGCTTACTGTTGTATATATTTACTCCTTCGTCTGATAGTTATGCTTATAGTTGTATTAAGTGTATTTTTGGGTATTGTAAGTGTGATTGTCAGACGGGAGCAGGGTTCATCCCGAGTATCGAGGTGATATTTGGGACGGGTCCTGACAACCAGCCTCGATTGATCGATTTACACAACAACAACACCAAACACCCTCTCTGTTTCCCTGAGAATTCACCCATCACCTCACACCAGTTTTCCTCACAATCTCTCACTCCAACTCACTCTTCAGGTCTCACTTAATCTCTACTCTCACTCACCAGAACACAGCACCTCACACCGTCCTTCACCTGATCGATTGCCCTCTCCAATCTCACTCTGTTTCTCTCCTCTTCGAACACGATACACATCCCAAATAATTGGAACCGTGCACACGCCTAGAACCCACTAGAGCAACCCCACGTGTCACCATCCCCTCAGCCCTCTCAAAAATATCCCAATCTTCACTGTACACTTGTCCTGATCCTATTTTCACAAATCCCAATGTGCAAATGACCAAAATACCCCTACTTTTGAGTCAAAATTACGATTATGCCATTGTCGTTCTAGACCCGTATCTCGCCCGTCCAATGTCCGATAAAAACGTGCCGCCTACCGTTGAACTCAGGACGACGAGATCTACCTAACGGTGCTCGGTCTTTGTGTCAAAACCTCGTTACACGAAAAGTAAACGTTTCCCCCTATTTTACCCAAATTACGATAATGCCCTCAACCTTCCGAACATCATAACTTCCTCCTCGGATGTCGGAATCGGGCGTGCCACCTGTCTACGGACTCATGACATCCTGA
Organism: Prinsepia uniflora; assembly: GCA_032719365.1. Lineage (NCBI taxonomy): Eukaryota > Viridiplantae > Streptophyta > Magnoliopsida > Rosales > Rosaceae > Prinsepia > Prinsepia uniflora. The sequence continues at coordinate 41,432 of JAVSMK010000022.1, forward strand.
ACTACGTCACGGCCATCGCCCAATACCCAATTGACCGCCCGAACTAAAAGTCAACTTTTTGCCCAAACCAAGGACAAAATCATCATTCTACGCTAACGGCCCAACTAAACACCGATTAAGCTCACTAATCCGTTACTAATCACTTCACTAATCCCGGCTCTCGGGACAGGTCGTTATAGTGTGATTGATTGTGCACTTGTGAGTAGTGCAGATAGTGTGATTGATTGTGCACTTATGAGTAGTGATGTTTGATGTTGATTTTGATTGCGTACTGGTATTGAGTACGGGTTTTGGTCTTTATGGCCAGGTTAGTGTTTTTACATGTTTGGCTTGAGAGCCGGGATTTGATACGTTTCATGTGATTTGGCTGGAAATCCGGTGATTATTAGTCATATGTTTTACCCTATGCATGCATGGTTTGATAAACTGGAGGGGAAACGGTCTATTTGAAATGTATTTTGAAATGATATTATTTTTGTCCACTCACACCTTTCCTATTTTGATGATCTTCCAGGCCATGGTACGACGTTCGGGGCTAATCGAGAGGTGGAGGCATGAGCGGAAATCAGTGCAGTTATCCCTTGTCTGACAGGTGGTGAAGGGTAGTTTCAGGACTTCAGTTGACTTGTCAGACGGGAGCAGGATCGGGCACGGTTATCAAAGTCCAGTTGGGATGGGTCCTGCCACGCTGTCTCTTTTTCTTGGTAACTGGTGGTTTGGCTTGGCGGTGGCTTCTCCGCTGCCTAGCTCCTTCCACGAGGTGTGACGTTTTCATCCACAAGCTTTGAACTCCAGCTCGATTCCCATCCTTGCTGCAGCAGCTCCGGCTCTGTTGAGAAGAACGTGCTGGGTAACCTACGTCGTCTTGGCTTGGTGGCAACTTCTCTGTTCCCACCAACAGTTCCTTGGTTCCAGCTTCCTCTGCTCCCACCAGTAGCTCTGCTCCTTAGCGGTGGCTTCTCCTCTTCTAGCTCATGCAGTGTCAATTCTCTGGTTGTTGACTAGGCTTCGGTCTGCTGGATTTCCCCACGGCTGAAGGGCATTGGGTAGTAACTATTTTTTGGATTTGTTTGGTTTTTTTTTCTGCTTGTTTGATTTCTGTTAGTTTTTTTGCTAGTTTGATTTTAGCAGTCCCTAGTTTTCTTTCAGCTATGTCCCCAGCGCTTTGTGGTGCTCTTCCAGCCCCTTCCGTTGTGGAGGTTTTTCCTTCTCCTTTCTTAGAGGCTTCCGGTGTCCTTCTAGATCTATCTTCTCATATCCATTTCAACTTCCTTCCACCATGTCTTAACCCCTTTCCTTTACCTCATCGAATACCCTTGACGACGTTGAGCCTTGAACACCCTACCACCGAAGTCCATCTCTCAACCCAGTGGCTATTTTGGCATTGGGCTGTCTTCAAAGTGTATTTTGCATTCGTCGAATGGATTATGGGAGAGTTTTTTGTGCGGGTGACATGCTCACCCCCATTTTCCACTAACTTCTTCGGTTTTACCCTCACTTTTCTTACTTCTAGTGGTGTTGTGTTTGTTGGTTTGCAGCAACTCAGTCGACGACTGAAGGCGACAGATTGGGTGATGTCGTTTTTCCATTTTTTAGATCGAGAGTTACTTTTGGTTCGTTTTAATTTTATGTTATTGGACGTGTATGCATATGAATTTAGTGATATTTGTATGTATGTCAATGTCCCTTTTAAGTCCTTTTATTTGTAGGCTTCCATTACTTTATAATGTTTGCTTATTAATGAAGTTTTTTTTTTTGCTCGATAAAAAAAAAGAGCCCATACCCCAACCAAAAAAATCAAAATTTCAAGCTTCATACACTTCGAAGGGAATAGACCAATACCACCTTTAATCCATATTAGCTTAATGTCAAATATTAACTCAATCATCGGTTATAAAGTTCGCTTCACGATATATTAGCTAAAGCATCTACTACAAAATTTGTTACACAAAACACATGATATATTAGCTAACGACTTGAAAACTTCATTTCCATCTTTTGACATTGAAGACGATTCACAACACCATCCACGATAGTTTAATCATACCATTAACTACATAAATAATAATATCAGAATCTCCTTCCATAATAACGTTGTGACATTAGATTAATCGCCTTTAAGCCTTTAACCCCTCAGCAACAAGGCAAGTAGTGAGGCCAAGATTCTTTGCTTTAGAAAGTAAAGGAACACCCGAACTATCTCGAATGATAAACCTTGCAGCCATAATTCTATCGAAAGTAACAAAAGTATCAAAATTTAACTTACACCAACCCTCAATAGAATGAAACCAAATAATAAAATTCTATTTCACCGCAATGAATTTAACGGTGCGTTCGGGGCCCTGAAGTAATTGGAGAACCACAATGTGAACCATGTTAAGAAGCCAACCACTGAATAATCCTAACAATAATGAAAGAGGAGATTGCACAACCGTATTGAGACTTGAGAGAGAAGATTGCACATAATTATTTACCTAGCACTCTACAAAACTCGTATATAAAACCACTTAATACACAACACAAAATTTGAAAAGAAAACTATTTAGGGCATGTTTACCTACCAGTAATGATAATAAAATCAATGATAATGATTCTCATTACTTTCTTCTCCTATGTTTACTTGCAACTACATAAACATTAGGATATGTAATCCTATTTCCCATTTTGGTGAAATCCCATTAACCAAGAGAAGGGTGCTAAAGATTTCCATTACCTTATTTCATTATTTTAATTTATTAAAATAACCTACAATTCTATAATAATTTCAAATACCTCAACCTACTTAAAAAAAAAACTAAAAACATAATTTACAAGTATTAATTACAATAATTCTAACTAGTAATGATGTTCTCATGTGAATAAATCCTCATCTTCCGAGCCAATTCTTCAACAACTAAAAACAAAATTTACAATGTTTATTAATGAATTATGACAGGACCATCCCCGTAGGGACATTGATAACCGTGCCCGGTCCTGCTCCCGTCTGACAAGTCGACTGAAGTTCCCAAAATTACCCTCAACACTTGCCAAACCAGGGATAATCATACGTGTGCCCACTCATGCCTTCACCTCTCAAATAGCCTCGATCATCGCGCCACGACCTGGAGGGTCAAATAAAACACAAAAGGTGTGAGTGGACGAAAATCAAGCAGTTATAATACATGTTCCAGAAAAAGATATTTCTACCCTCCACGTAAAACTAATGCATGCATCCGAAAATTATTTCATAATCCATTTCATTTTCGAATATAAGAAAACCGTGTATGAAAATCAAAATCATTTTCCTTTTCTTAACCTTCGGGTCTTAGCCCGCAATCACCAACACAGGGCCTCAGTCCAAAATCATGAATCCAAAACCAAATCCAAAATCCATCAAGTCATTTAAACCGGGCCACTGCCCAACACATTCGAAAACATCAGAAATCAACAACAAATTACAAGTCAATCAGTTTACTGGATATCAAGTGCGCCCGAGTCTTTAAACTCAAAACCATGCGCATAATCAGGCCTTCCCGGGATATCAACGAGTCTTTAAACTCAAAACTCAATCACATGCCTCGGGGGACATCCCAGTAACCGAGCCTTTAAACTCAATCCGGGTCTTTAAACCCAATCCGGGCCCGCCCCCGTCAACCAACCGAATCTTTAAACTCAAAATCAGATCCAGCCACATCCGGGTCTTTAAACCCAAAACCAGTTTTCAACGGGTCTTTAAACCCAAACCATTTTTAAATCACAACAAATCTAGAATCCATCGTAAACCAATTTCCCAAGTCAAATCCGAGATCACACTTAATCGAAATGGAACTAATGTCCAAATTTCACATTCAAATCCCAAATCATATCCGTATCCATTCCCGAATCCGAATTCGCAATAATGATTCCGTAAGCCGGCATCCTGAACCATCATCCTGAACCCAAATCCGGAAATCCACCTTCAAGTTTCCGAAACCCGAAATCTCGTTCATCAAAGCCACTTTTATGAACTGGGCACCAAGCCCGAAATCGATTTTCCCAAAATCCATTTTAAATCTTTGAAATCAAATCGTATTTCAAATACCAAATTCAAATCACCAAAATCACGGTCAAACCACAACATACTCGAAATCTCGTAAAACGTGCAAATCGGTAATAATCTCGAAATACGTGCCAAAACCGTAAATCATACTCAAAAACATAATCAAAACAGTATCAAAACCATGATACGTCCAAACCGTATAAAACATTCATTAAACCATCATCAAATCATACGTGAAACCATAGTCTCGAAATACGTGCAATTACGCATTGCATATTGAAATACGTATAAATATGGAAATCGTAATTACCATAAGTCATAATCATAATCATAGAAATCATAGAAATATTTATGCATGCATTAAATTTTTAGAAAGCAAGTCCACTCACACATCGTCCATAACGCTCGTTTTCGCGCTGCACGCGTTTCTGTAATTTTTGACATTTTCCAGGAATCTCGAATCCTGTCCGAAATCATTCTTTAGTGTCAGTAAGGACTCAAATAACATCATACTAATTTCCCATAATTTTCTGGGAATTAAATGTTAATTAAAAAATTAACATAAACCTTCGAACACTCGAAACAATATCGAAACGGTGTCCGATTAACTCGAAACCAACGCTGAAATGTTCGTTACATTGCATAGGATAAAAGTTGTGTTGAACTCACCTCGAGAATCGGGCCCACGAGCCCTCACGCGCGGCCGCAAGCGGCTGCGCGTGGGAGCCACGCGCTGCTACAGTAACCTGCACAGTCGTCTTCCTCACCTGATTCCTCTATAAAACAGGTCTGCGACCGCGTGTTCAACCCGATTCAATTCCTGCCAATATCAACTTGTTTTCTTCAATTGAACCTTCAACTAGCATCGCAATGAACTTAATTAAAGGTCTGTAACATCCATTTCATTCATCACTTCCTCAAACTGACTCGATTAAGTTCAAGCTCTAATAAAAGTTCAACGTCCCAATTCATTAAACAGTCACTGATTTCTCCAATTAACTAGTTAGGGAGCATCGTAGGCTCACTATAAAGATTCTTTTGTAATCAATTTCATAAAAACTTACCTCTAATTACACGAACACAAGCTCGCGATTTCTGGATTTTCACCATGTCCGTTCATGGCTCCAAGGGCTTCAAAGCTTGCATCTCTTGATTTGGATCGACTAATTAAGGTTCCAGGAGACATAATCTCACCTTAATTTGACTTGGGCTGGTCTACAACTCATATTCGAATTTGAATTTATTCAAACACAGGTTTCGGGTTTCTGTATGTATTTTCACTCAGTCTCTCGTTTTTCCTCTCCAGTTTAGCCTCTTTGTTTCTCTCATTCCTTCCCAGTAATTGATTTAGTTACTTCAATCCAATAATCAATGTAACCGTGCTCTGCTCAACCCACTCAACTGCATAAACAAAAACCAGTGCTCTGTTTTTTCCATTTCCAATAGCACAGTTCAATTTCCAATTCCAACTTCCCAACATCACACACTCCTAGACCCGTAACTTAGTCGTCCGAACTCCGATTGACGCGTGCCGCCTGTTTATGGACTCAGCATCTCGAGACCTTCCCAACAGTCTTCAAATTACGTGAACAGTCCATGTCGTTTAAAAAGTCAACAAATTGCCTCTATTTAACCAAATTTCCGAATTATCCTTAAACTTCCGAACATCATAACTTTCTCCTCGAATGTCGGAATCCGACGTGCCACCTGTCTATGAACTCGTGACGTCCCGAACTACGTCACAAAAATCGGTCAAGGTCCGCTTGACCGCTCAAACCAAAAGTCAACCGTTCGCCCGATTCTAGGGGCAAAATCGTCATTTTCTTCAATTTTTTTCAAATTTTCCTTTTTCGACTGTCCGGGTCGTTACAAATTATATACTACTAAGAAAAAAAAACAATCAGGTAAATTTTCTCATATTTTATTATTGAATAATCACAACAAGATATGTCATTTTGGATTAATAATTAACTATGTAAGGCTCAATCTTTATCTTAAAAAAATAAAATAAAGAAAATATAATATATATATATATGTGAAAGGACATTTTAGTAATCAAGTTAATTCCGATTCATAGAAGTTAATAAATAATAACAATGGAAATCAATTTTGTTATCATTCTAGTTTTATATCGTTAGTAAACAACTCAATGTAAATAATTACTCTCTTTTCTGATTACCCACTTTTCCAATTGTATATTTCTCTCATTACCCACTATTAACGTTCTGTTGAAGCAGAATTCGTCTTTTAAACTCAAAAGCCTCCTGGATTCCTGCAAACAACAAACAGTAAGCTATCATTCGTTCAATGATCCAGACCCGGGGGGTTGTTCGACCAAGAACGCTCCAATTTTTAAGTCAGCTTTGAAAGGGAAATCTCAAGAGTTTAAGTAGCATTGAACCGAATTACTTGAAAAGTGAAATGAGCTCCGCTATTTATAGGAAATCCTTGGGAGTTTCGGAACGTTCTAATTGGTCGGTTGAATTTGTAATTAATAAATAATATATTTTATTACAAATATATTATTTAATAATTATAATAATGGCTCATTATGATAATAATGATAATTATTGTGATTTAATATAATATTAACTATCTGTTATTAAGAATAATGACAATTAACTCCTAGGGAGAATATTAATATTATGGAGACTTTTACCCGATTACATAACTTATTTAGCTGGTAAATAGATTATTTAATGTGTGGGTGTCTACAATTCATTTGTATTGTTGTTAGGAGCAATTTGGTCATTTCGAGAATTATGAACCACGTGACATGTAACGACCCGTCCCGAATATTGGGATTAAATATTAATTAATTAGAATTATCGCGACTAATCAGGAGAGAATTCGGACGAACGGTGTAAAATGACCATTTTGCCCCTAGAATTGGGTAAAATGTTGACTTTTGACCCGGGAGGTCCAATGTACGAAGACCGATGATCGTTACATGGATCAAGTCAATACGAGTCCGTAGATAGGCTAAACGTCGAAATCGGACATACGATGGGGAAGTTACGTGTAACGACCCGTCCCGAATTCCTAGATTAGATTAGTGACTAATCACGATTAGTGAGGTTAATCCGTGATTAGTTAGGCGAAATCGGACGAACGATGCAAAATGACCGTTTTGCCCCTAGTCGTGGCAAAACGTTGAATTTTCATTCGGTCGGTCAAACGGACTTTGATCGATGACCGTGACGTAGTTCGTGACGTCACGAGTTCATAGACAGGTGGCATGTTCAATTCCGACGTTCGTAGAAGAAGTTATGACGTTGGGAAGTTTAGGGGCATTTTGGTAATTTTGGTTAAAAGGGCAAAATAGTTGACTTTTTGATCGAGATGTCCGATGGCCAAGGGCCGAGGACTATTACGTAGATAAGGACGATACAAATCCATAGACAGGCGGCAGGCTGAAATCGGACTTCGAACGGGAGAGTTATAGGTCACGGAAGTTCGATTTCATTATGCACGTACTTCGAGGCGGTGATGATTTGGCGAAATCTGATTAGGCAGATATTTTTAGTGGGTCCCATGGATGAGTGACAAGTCCCATTGGACAATCCCCTAAATTGTGGATCTAATTAATTAAATAACATTATAATTATTATTATATAATTAATTTTAACAACTTAAAATCCTAACCATCCATTCCTTCTAATCTCTCAAATCCTCACCACTCATCTAATCATCTAATCCTCACTTCTCTCATCAGCCATCAATATCATCACCTTCATTTCTTCTATTTTCTTCATCAAACCCGCACCCCCCTATGTTCTTCATTCTTCCTTTTTCTTAAAAACACACAACCCACACATACCACCATAAACCCATATGCCGTGTGTGTGACCGTGAGACGGTGATGAGAGATGAAGGACGGCGAGCCACGGCTGGAGAGGGTGGTGGCTCACGGTGGTGGACGACGCGGCCGTGAGGTAAGAAAACTTTGAAAATTCGAATTTGAGTTTTAATGGTTTTTACTCCATTTCGTTTATTGGGTAAGGTTTCTGGGGACCCTAGGAGTAGAATGGGATTAGTTTTAGGGCTTGGGATGGCCGGAAATGGCCGTGAACGGCCGGAGAAAATCCAGCCACCATTGATGGCGGATGGAAGCTCGGTTTCCGGTGGTTTTTCTTAGTTTTAGGGATTGGGTTAGATAGGAAATGAAGAAATAAAAATTTAGGGATTAAAATGGGGCCAAACGGACCCCGAATCAGTCCGAAAACCCGAGAAAACCGTGCGGTGAACAGTGCCCATGAATAGTAACTGGTTTAGTTCTGAAGAGGATGACGATGAACAGTGTTTTCGACTTTCTAGGGGCTCGTTAGGTCCCGTGGGCCATAATTTGGGAAAGTGTTCAACACGGGAAATCTTCTATTCGATGTAACGAAGATTTTGGGACTAGTCTCGTGTCAATCGGACATCGTTTCGATAGTTTTCGGGGTATCGGAAGGTTTAGGGTCGGTTTAAAAATAGTTAAAAGTTCAGAAAAATTTCGGGGCTTTGGTAGGAGGTTAATTAAGTAGTTAGTAACCTTCTATTAAAATTTGG
>JAVSMK010000023.1:0-50000 GCA_032719365.1 Prinsepia uniflora
CACATGCAAATTCCAAAATGTGCAATTCCCGAAATCACTTCACAATTATAATCAAAACATCATAAATCAGTAACATGCATAATCATATCCAGATACTTCATCAAAACATCATTCATGCATAAGCAAAAACCGTAACCTCGAAATGCGTGAAATACGATGAATATCTCGAAAAACGTGAAAACACGTAAAACCGAAATATCATATCACCATCATAAAATCATATGCAAAACCATAAGACAAATAAGTAAAATAGTCATGCATGCCCAGTTTAGAAATCAAAAAGTCCACTCACGGTTTTAGGGCGCGTCAATCGCGTCCCGCGCGCTCCTCCGTAGCTTCGGAAGTGTCCGGGCCTGTAAAAACGTACAAGAAGGGTTACAAACATCCTCAAATAGCTCATATGATTTTTTCCTAATTTTTTGGATTTTTCGAAAAAATAAACCTTAAGGACCTAAACTTCCGAACTCCCGAAATTATCCCGAACGACTCCCGATCGACTCGAACTCTAAAGATAAAATGTTAATTAGATTGAAGGGATTAAATCTCATGTTGACCGTGATCGGAGGTGACATCACACGTGCCGTCACGTGCCGCCCAAAGTGGTTGCGCGTGAAGGCCACGCGCCCAGCTACAGTGTCTTCTCCCTCACCCGAACAGCCTGCTAAACGGGTCTGATACCCGCGACTCAACCCGATCAGTTAGCCCTCAATTCTCAATCAATTCTTCCCGTTTTCAATCCTATCACCTTCTCTAATCCATTAATTTTTGGTCTGTGTTGATGATTAACCTCAACTGTCCCTAAATCGATTCAACCCAGACTCGAACAGACGAACGGGTCGTCACTCAGAACTCACCCAAACCAGTGCCACTATCAAATTAACTTCACCAGCAGCTTAAGGGAACCTAGACGAACCAAAACATCCAACCAATTAACCCCAAACTAACCTGGAAGTCGTCGTCCTCAAGCTCGACAATACTCAGAACCAGGGAACTCAGTTCTTGGCCAATTCGTGAGTGATGTCCTTCGAAATCGATGTGGTCAGTTTCCTTTTGCTCCCAGAAGACTAGGACGGCCCTTAGTTTAGCTCGAATGTCCCCACGATTTGATCTTCGATTTTTCCCTCCAACTGGTTTTTCCTTCGAACTGGAACTTGGGTTCCTGGGCAAAACGGGCTCCAATCTCTACAACTCTAGCACCGTCGTGTTTCTGTCACTCCCAGAAGTCTCCCTATGTGTTTAGATTTACCTCAAAGCCCGTAGGAATTGAACTCTGAGTTTCCCCCCCAAAAACCCGAAATTGTTTCCTCGCGGTTTCTCTCAATCTCTCTCAGTCTCTCCACAGCAGGATGATTCCAAATGAGCTCCCAGACTCAAAGGCACACCGTTAATCGATCAAAGCGGCCAGCAACCCGTGGGGGACCAACTGAGGTCTCTGCAAATGGTTTCCCGCACGCACAGAGACCACAACCATTTTCTAAGCTCTCCTGTGCACTGAGCACTGGTCGGTCGACCATGTGTGCCTCCCACTGCCTCAATTCTCATAAACTAAACCCACTCACCAGTCCACTAAGCTATAAACAATTTGAACGCACAAAACACCACGGCATGGCCGTGTGCTCTGTTTTTCACGGTGATGCTACAGTAACCACCGTGAAATGACCAAAATGCCCCTCTGTGCAATAATTACCAAAATGCCCTCCAACTTCCGTGACCCGTAACTCGGTCACCCGATGTCCGTTTCACGCGTGCCGCCTGTCGTTGTACTCGGGACGTCGAGACGAAAATAACGGTCTTCGATTCATGTGAATATCAATTGTCAAACAAAAAGTCAACTTTTTCCCCTTATAACGTCCAATTTACGATAATGCCCCTGGACTTCCGCACGTCATAACTTTCACCCTGTTCGTCCGAATCGGACGTGCCACCTGTCTATGAACTCGTGGCGTCCCAACCTACGTCACGGTCATCGCTCAACGTCCGTTCGACCCCCCGATCAAAAAGTCAACAAATTGACCATACGAATCACAAGGGTAAAAACGTCATTTTATTCATTATTTTACAATATTACATTTCCCGAATTTCCGGGGTGTTACAGAATCTATTTTACAAATGTAATTCTAAAAGTTTCTTTTTGTCCACTCACACCTTTTCTGTTTTATTGACCCTCCAGGTCGTGGCACGATGATCGAGGCTGATCGGGAGGTAGAGGCATGAGTGAGCACAGGTACAATTATCCCTTGTTTGGCAAGTGCTGAGGGCAATTTCGGAACTTCAGTTGACTTGTTAGATGGGAGCAGGATCGGGCACGGTTATCTATGTCCTTCGGGGACGGGTCCTGTCAATTATGCCCAAAAAATCTGCACTAAAATAAAAACTTTTTGACCGCTTTTTAACGCATGTTTTTTCAAATTAATTTTTACTATGAGATGAATATTTTTGGAAGAAGGGAATATTTTTGAGAAAAATGTCATGTGAGGTTGATCAAAAGTAAATCCCTCCACTTGAGGTTAGACATTTTTTGTCTTATTATATGTATATTTTTAACACTAAATCTCACTAAATTTACAACTTAAATAAGTCCTTAAAAAATAAGTCCTAATTGAATACCTTAAGACTTGTTTTGACATTTTTTAATAATATTAGAAGTCTTAATTGAATAAAGTAGGACTTTTTAAAAATCTTTTAAAATATTTGAATGTCTTAATCTTAAATTCTTTAAAAATATTTAAATGTCTTAATTGAATACCGTCACTGCTAAGCAACGTATTTTTCTCCGAGAATTTTTGGCTCTACAAACAAATATTTCTTTAATTGCCATGCCCTATTGTAGAAATTGTAGCACTGCCTTAATGCACTAGTTAGTATGCTCCCTGCAACCACCACACCATCCACTGGGTATTGTGGACTTGGCAAGACCGCATAAGGCATCGTCGCTCCAATAAGCCAAATTGAGGCCAAAGAACACTGGGTATGGGTTTTAGTGATTGAAAGGAGACGGCTACCACGTACCTAGATGGCAGATGTGCTTGCTCCGCCCGCCACAACTTCTGCCATAACAACTACCGCCTCGGCCTTGAAAAGAGTGATCTTTCCTGAAAGAAGAACACGAAGAAGAAGACTGGTAAGCAATATCTCTCTGCCAAGGACCCGGGGTATCCTTCTCTTCGGTTCCGTCAAAGGCCTTGGCGTGAGAAACCCAAATTGTTCATTATCTTCTTCATCATTTGTTTTTAATATTTAGTTTTGGCATTTTTCTAAAAAATGAATAATATATCCAATCACTTGCCAACATAAGTACTATAATTATTGTTCGTAACACAATTAATTTTTGGTGCAATGGAACTGATAGAACAATGGGTTTTTAGAACATATCATTACGATTTCGCATTCGATGAGCAAATTGAGACTCAGTGTCTAATTTAAGGAGCATTTTGAATAATAAGTCTATAAATCCTAATAACTATGTACTCGTACCAATTTTGAGCCTTTTTATATATATATTTTTACACCTAAAATTTGTTGGTAATTTATAAATTATGAAATGATTAATTAGAAACGTAAATCATCTTGGAATGGAATTTTATTTTAATTTATTTAAGTCATACTATTACAATTTCTTTTTATCTATGTAGATATCGACACTACAAGAAAAGAGGTCTGACCCAACGAAGGGGTTTCGTCTAGTAAGAGGAGGGTCCATCGGGCTAGAGGTTACTCCGATGAAGCTCCGTCGTGCAACCTCTGTCATGCAAGCATCATCGGGTTTGGTCTAACTCGACGGAGAAGGACATCCACTGAGCAAGAGTGAAGTCAACAACTTTTTCCCCGCGGACCTCTTCGCCGAGCAAAGCCTTCTATGTTAAATGAGTGATTCATTTTAAATATGAATAGACGATTGCCCGCCAACAAGAAAAAAATCGAAAGGAGAAGATATACGACCACCACGGGGGCTCGCAACCTCATGTGTTTTGGCATGTGGAACGACAAAAAAATGGTTTGTTGTGGCCAGAATTAGGGTCTAGGGGCAAGTCGATGCTAGCCACGGCAATGAGGTGGCTGATGAAATTTATGTACTTTTGCGTGCTAATTAAAATTTTCAATTTAATACTTTGTTTTCTAATTATAGTTTATTTGATTTTTTTTTAGAGGGGGATAGAGGTAGACATGGAGCGTTTGCAGTCCGAGCTAACACAACAGCACGCCGAGGTCCAATTGGAGCAGTAATTACTGAATCCCACCAAGTCGGTGGAAATCCTAGATGAAAGGCTAGGGATGCATCGCGAGACGATCATTCGAGGGGTGGGTGATGCTTTGATTCGGGCATGTGGGAGTAGCTATTCGAGTTCTCGGGGAGTCAGCACGCAAAACGAGGCAACCTCCGAATTCTGATCCAATTTCAATCATTTCCAAACCGCCTTCCAACTGATCACTAATGTGCTGGTTCAAAGTAATTTGGCAATTCCCCAAGAGCTGTTTCAGTTGGCTCAAATGCAGAGTACTCAGCCGCCTCAATAGCCAGCCCTATATCCTGATCAGTCACCCGTGCAACCTGCTCATCAGCATGACCATCCACCGCAACAACCAGCTCCTCATCCTGGCCAGTCGCCCCAACAACCAGTCTTACAGCCTGATCAGCCACCCTAGCAGCCAATGTTACACCCCGACCCACCGATGAGCGTTTAGATATATCATATATGTATTCCTAAGTTTGAGACTTTTATTTCTTTGTGGAACTATATTTTTTTTTAATTATGTTTAAGACTTTTATTAATTTGTAGAACTATTTCTTTATATTATGTTAAAGACTTTTATCTCTTTTTATTAAATTTGAGGATTTTATTTCTTTTTAATTATATTAGATGATAAATATAAAAGTTTTATATGTTATTAAAATTTATATATTTAATGTACAAATTTATTTATTTTTTTAATTTTGCCTGACGAATAATATGTTTGTCGAGCAAAACTAAAATTTAATAATTTATGACATTCGCTGGGTACCACCTTGCCATATGAAAAAATAATGTTCGTTAGGCAACATAAGTTGGCTTTTTATGCATACAACGAATTAATTGTGAAGACCATTATTTTTCGGGTCGCTGAAAACTTTGCCCGACCAACACCTTTTGTTGTTGGGCGAAAATTGGTTTCACAAGTTCTAAACGACGAACAGTCGTTGCATTTGTCTTTGTCCGACGAACATATCTTGGTTTGCCCAACGAATGTGTGTTTGTCGGGCAAAGTCTTCTCTCTTGTAGTGTCACTGTGTGTAACGGCAGAGCACACAAATAAATTAATTGTCGACCGATCGAAATCAACCAACATTGACAATTTCGACCTCAAGTGATGGCAGCGAAGTTCAACTACATATACAAGACAAAAAGAAAAGAAAATACAGGGACAAAAATGTGAATTGGTGGGTCTTTGGCCTTTTTATTTGTTCTTGGAAACAATATCAAGCTTCCACGATGATATAAGGTTTGGCCACATATATGAAACCCATTAATTATAATAAGAAGTCAATGTCAAGTAAATTAGGGTTTTATGATGTAACAGAGCTAATAAGTTTTTTTGTTTTTTTTACGATGATTAACTTATCCTATTATATAAAATATCGGAAAGATTAGCACAATAATTTACCGTCATGATTTTTTATTTAAAATTTAGCTTGATTTTCATAGAAAATAGAACTCACAATTTATATAACACATATATAAACGAAAGTTCATTCTAACCACTAAACTATTTAAAGATAGGTAATATATAGCCAGTAGGGAGGTATATTAATTATGACATGAGTAGCTAATATACGATGGAGTTCGATCTGATTCTTTGCTTATGTTGCGTTTTGGATCTGATCTTGTGATAGGAAATAAATTACGTTCTTAACAAAATATCTCAAAGCTCATAGCTGATCTATATATTAATCAAGCCCAATATTATTTGTAACTTTATATATAAAGCATATATATATATATATATGCATCAAATTAAATGGGTTTCTTATTTTTGATTTCTTTCTATTTCTTGACATACCTAGTGCAAACATACGTGGAAAGCACCATACCCTAATCTGCCTAACGGTAATAAATTGCCCTTACACATATAGTTATAATATGAATAAAGAAAATATTGATAAATGATTAATAATAATTCATATATATTATAACATTTGAATTGAATAATATATCACGTGATTGTAAAATGTACGTACCGATGTGTAATTACTAATAAGAAAGTACCAGTAATTTCGATTTCAGCAGCACTATTATTAGATGGATAGATGAATGCATATATATATATATGACATAAGTGTATTAAACAGGTAGATCTATAGATAGATTCTTGAAGGGTAATTTAGTCAGTTTGTGGGTTATACATTGCACCAAATAATTATATAAACAACTAATAATTGAAAAACGCTTGCCGTTTTTGGAGCGAATTTGAACCTGCAAAGCAGTTCAAATCAGCTAAAACTACCACATCTCCTATCCCATTTCAGCAAAAGGCCATCTCTCTCTCTCTCTCTCTCTCTCTCTCTCTCTCTCTCTCTCTCTCTCTCTCTCTCTCTCTCTCTCTCTCTCTCTCTCTCTGTGAGAAAATATCAATATCAAAAATCAAAGCTGGACAAAGAAAGAAATTAAAGGCTATAATTGGCGTGGGAAAGTGGAGAAGCCTACACACTTGGGCTTCTTTGGGATTAGAAATTTTCCGAAACCTCAAGTAAAGATCAGCCGATCGAAGAACGAAAACTAAAGGTCTGTTATTGTTAATGAACATTTTTTTGTTGCATATATATATATATATATATATATCTTCATCACCTCTGTATATCCATGGAAAAACTAATTATTATTTTTCTCCAGTTATAAGCTAATATTTTTCATAGATCTCTATTGCTAAATAACACAGAATTATAATCTCATATTTTCCTTTCTGTTTTGTTTTCTTACATTGAAAAGAAACTCTGGGTTTCTGTGGTTTTCTTGTTTGCTGCTAGCTAGCTAGCTATTTATCTTCATCTTTCATACTACTTAATTAAGTAATTTATTCACCTTTATTTTTAATATTTTCTTATACTTAGACATTCTTTTTTACATGTTTTTGGTCGGTTTTCTTTATCTGTTTGATTTGGAAAACCTTCTATTTTAATTTGATTTCATAGCCGCAGTCCTCTTCACTCGTTAACTTCTAGCTTGAGAGAGAGAGAGAGAGAGAGAGAGAGGGTAGTGCAGTAGTAGCATTCATATTAAATGTGTCATATATGACTACCAAAAATCTTGTTCAATCAACATGTTAACCTGCAGATATTATAGATGAGCATATATTTATAGGGCATAACTTTTTTCTTTCTATGATTTCTCTATATATAGCTAGCCACCTCCAGCCTTTATATATTTACTTCTGCTAGCTGAGCCTGGATCTACTTCCTCCAGATCTCTTCTCAGCTTTCTCTTTCTAATTTTTTTTTTTAATTCCATAAATTATATGCTTTTCCATATCTACAGCTATAACTAATCAAGATTTTTCATTTTCTATTTGAATAAATCTTTTCTCTTGTTTGGCCATATATATATTTATATGTAAATTATCAAATTATTAGTGAAAGTTTTGGACTTGATAAGATCTGTAGTTTTGATCCCTATAGTTTCCTTTTTTTTACGTTTTTATTTTTTTTTTCCATCTTGTAATTTAATTGACACCAATATATATATCTTGGAGTTTTTTTTTTTTTATTGCGTCTATTATATTTGCTTTGCTATATTTATTTATTCCTTTTGTTCTGAGTTTCATCATCTGAGTCATCGATCTTAGCTAGTAATAATTACTGTGCGTGTAACTGGCTTTGCTATATGATGTTTCAATTGATTATGAGGGTACGTGTTAATTGAAATTAGATCGATGGGCCGAGGAAAGATTGAGATAAAAAGGATTGAGAACACGACAAATCGTCAGGTGACATTCTGCAAAAGGAGAATGGACTTCTGAAGAAAGCTTATGAACTCTCCATTCTTTGTGATGCTGAAGTTGCCCTCATCGTCTTCTCCAGTCGAGGCCGCCTCTACGAGTACTCTAACAACAAGTAATTAATTAACTATCATTCACTTAATTAATATATTACCTAGTTTGATTAGTTAATTATTTGCTCTTTGGTATATATTGTGATTTTAATATGTAATTAAGGATATATTATATAGTCGATCACAGTTGCTTAATTAGGGCCAAAACTTAGAAAGAAATAACGATGAAACCAAAGGATGGTATAATCAGGGGGCATCACTTTTCTCTAATCCTGGTGAGGGGGAACCAGAAAGAAATAACCAAATAACTTCAATTTTGCACCAAATTAGACCTAGCTAGCTAGCTACTTGTATATCCACATAAGAAATTAAACTAGCTGGGTGTGTATTTTTGGTAAATATTTCTAATCATTAATTTTCAGTGGAAATCTCTTGCAATCTTCTGTGTAAGAAGTCCATTGCTTCCAACAGTTGATCTGATCCATCTGATTCATTTTCCTCTTCCAGTTTTGGTATCGTACTAACTTATTGATGATTTGATGGTCTTCCTATTTCCATTTTTGGCCTTCAAACCCTTGTTATTACCCTTCTGTTTGCCTTTTTTCAGCTTGGGAACTAGTGTAATTTAGAGACCGTTCACTCAAAGAGGTTAATAGTACTTTACAGCCAGTGTGGACTTTTGGTCTTTTCTTTAACTTCTGGTTTTAATATCTATCATCTACCGCCTGGCCTTTGCAAAAGAATCTGCTCTAATTAACTCCATCTCTGCACGGATTGTTTTTGGGTTCCTAGGGTTTCTATTTTGATGTAATGGCGCCTATATATGGGTGGCGCGTGGCTTATATATATGCTCTGCGAAGGGCTTTCGAACAAGTCAAACTGACCATGCTAGTCGCTTGACTCTTTGGGGGTCGTTAATTAAGGGTCTGCGCTGCAAAACACTAGTATACAATTACATAAGCATATATGTATCGATCTGCATGCATACCATCATTTTATGATCAGAATCAAGTGCATGGGTCGACCCATACAACTATAATATCCTACAATTATATATATCTCTGTTTCTTAATAATCTTTACCTAAGTTTCATTATTTTTCTGATTAAAAAAAGAAAGAAAAAAAGAAAAACGAGTTGGAACTTGGACATGCATATACGTACGTACGTACCCCAATTGTACAGGACACTCACTCCTTTGTTCCATATCTTTCAACATTCTTTCCTATATTTCTTTTCAATGCCAACATTTTCTTCCTATATATTCCTTTTCAATAATGTCAAAATTTAATCATAGCTAGAGAACCTTTTGTCTGCCTATGCACACTGCTGTAAGCTTTTGAACAAATTACAGCTTGCGTATATATATAGCTTCAAATTCTCTAATCCCCATCATCTAATTAATCTACTCTTTCATAATTGGTTACATATATTTTTTGTTTCGCCGGCAGCCTTTGGGGGTTTGTCTGTCCTTTTTAAAAGAAATTCCAGCTTGACCTCGGTATAAAAAATTACATCGTTTTTCATTCACTAAATTTCGTTTTTTCCAAATACTCATTTTAATTAGATAGAAACATACTTTAAAAAATTAACAAGATAGAATTTTGATATTTAATTGCTCGTATTAGTTTTACGTAATAATACCAGATTCAAAAGGCATTTTCAGTATGTTCTTATTGATTGTTTCCTTCCATTATTATGATTTCTGAAAGAATAAAAATAAACAAAATTGCATCACTTTTTGAACTATTTCTAATTATATAAGTGGGTTTTAGCTATTGACTTTCTATTTTTTTTTTTAATTTTGAGAAAAGAAATATCTGCCGGACCATTTATATATATATATATATATATGTATTAGAATCCCGATTCGCGAATCGTTCGGTTCGAGAATTTGGGCAAGAAAGTGTACTCTTCTCATGTTGTCAATGTGTGCTACATGTGGATGTCGTGGCATTATGCCATAGCCTTCCACAAAAGAATTGATGAGAGTGACTTAAGAGGCTCACCGTGCATAAGTACAAATTAATACATATATATATATATATATATGCTTCATATGCTAATCTGATGTCCAGGCATTGTGCCCTATATTTGATTCATGTCCCATCTCCACCAACATCTATGCTTTCAGCCAAAACGCCCCACACCCACCACCACCCCCCACCCACCCCACCCCCACCCCACCACCCTCCCTCTCCTTCCCACCACCCTCCCTCTCCTTGTTTGATACGTACCTTGCATGAATTAAGTAGTTGTTTTGTAATTAAAGCTTTTTGATCCTCCATAAATAACCAAGCACTACTAAAAAATGATAAATAAAGCTTTAAGATTCCCTTACTTGATGTTTTTTTGTTTGCAATTAAAGCTCTTAGTAAAACAACCCAAGATTCCCTTAATTGCTTGATGTTGTTTTTTTCTTTTTCTTAAGATCGAACATGATAGACGAAAATATCCTACAACAGGGAGATGAAACTAATGAATTGATACTCTATAAGATTCTTTATTGATGTGTGTATAGAGAAGATGAGAATGCAGTTGCTTCTCAAAGAAAGGGATCCTTTTTTTTTTTCATTCTTGAAAAAAAGTGAATACTAATAGCTAGTATATATATACATCTTAATGGAATGATATATTACCAAAATAATCATCACGAAAAATAAGAATTTTTTTGACATTTTTCATGTATATATATACATACGAGTTTATTTATTTCTGACTTCTCTTTATTTGAACTGGAATTTTCATATTTGTATTGTGTTTTTGACATTTTGAAGTTAAATATTTGGAATTGTAGCAGCATAAGAAACACTATAGAGAGGTACAAGAAGGCTTGTTCAGAAAGCTCAGGTTCAACCTCAATTACTGAAATTAATGCCCAAGTAAGCCGTCTCTAATGTTTTTCTTTTCATTATAACTAGAGCTAGCCTAGCAGCCACACAATTTTTTTGATCATTTTGACACCACCCGCCCCACTCCACCCCCCCGCCCCCCAACCCCCAAAAAAAGGCAATGAGTGGGGGTATCCTTCTTTAACAATTAAGATTTGAACTCACGGTCTTTTCTAATAAAAATAGAGAATAAACGTTACTAGACCAAATTACTGTTTATTATAACCTAACTGTGTGTTTGAATTTTATCTTGATCTGTAGTATTATCAACAGGAATCGGCAAAGCTGAGGCAACAAATTCAAATGCTGCAGAACTCTAACAGGTTGGAGAATAATTAAGGAGAAGGCCCATTTAAATGGAAATTAATTCAAGAGTTAATTTGCAATAAGAACATATATTGATTGATGATGAAATAACTTGCATCTCAAGGCAACTTTGCAGTTTTAATTCTTTACTTTTGCAGGCACTTAATGGGAGATTGCTTGAGTACTCTGACTGTGAAAGAACTAAAGCAGCTGGAGAACAGGCTTGAACGAGGCATTACTAAAATCAGGTCCAAGAAGGTAGTAAAGTTAAAGTTAAAGACTGCTATATATCATACTCTATATTTGACAATTAAGATCAAGCATACATCTTCATTGCATATTTACAACTTAATCCCCATTAACACGTACAAATTTGTTATGATATATATGGTGTACATACGTTTTTATCCCCTATTTTTCATTTTGTCCTGTTAATTTTTCCTCTCAAGTTTTAATATCATCATTTTGGTGCTATATGTCTACCTCTTGAGAGCAGCATGAAATGCTGCTGGCAGAAATTGAGTTCTTGCAAAAGAAGGTATTCCTCGCAGTTAACTTGGATCAATATATTTTATCTGTGACCGACTAGCTTTCTTTTAGATATGTTAATGTGAGAAATTCGATTTGTGTGTACGTAGGAGATTGAGCTGGAAAACGAAAACGTGTGTCTTCGAACCAAGGTGAGCAAATATATTAGCATCAATTTCTAATTGATGACAACTTTGATGGTTTTGTTTCCTAACTAATATTTACTTTCCAAATTTGGTCAGATATCAGAAGTTGAGAGGATTCAACAAGCAAATATGGTTTCTGGGCCAGAGTTCAGTGCAATTCAGGCATTAGCTTCTCGCAGTTTCTTCAGCCCGAATATGATTGATGGTGGAGCTTCCTACCACCAGCAAGACAAGAAGATTCTTCATCTTGGGTAATTAATATAATTTATACCTATCCCTTCACTTTATATATCACTACTGGTTTTTTTTTTCTTTTCTTGTTTTTAACTTCCTCTTTTGGTGTGACTGATGCAGGTAAGCTTTCTGGGGAGTGAATCTGCAAATCAAATGCTACCTGCAGAATAATGATACAGCATTATTAATGTCTACTTATTATATATCCCAGTACTGTTTTATCTTGTCCTGTCTTATGCTTGGACTAGTACCTTTGTCCAAGATTTCTGGATTAACAATTGTGCCTTTTTAAACATGCTGGAAAGTGGAAGCATGCACTTCTTTTACCTGCATATGAATTTGGAAATGTGTTTGTAAGAATTGTTATGACGTGGTTCATCAATCCCCAGAGAATAATAAGTCCGGTAATTCAGTAACTTTTTACTTACTTACCTGCATTTTTTGTTGAAGGTAACTTCGCGTCTGCATTGTGTTAGTTTCTCATGTGGTATCAAATTTTGAGTGAGGACCCAGCTACCCAAGTCTCTAACAATGGTTGCCCTCTGCTTTTTATAATCTGATTCTCAAATTGCTGTCAAAGGATGCCAACTTTGATTTTAACAAGGATTGCCGCGAGACCTTTGAGTTCTCAAGGGCAAGCTCACGGCATTCCTTATTATTATGCCACCATATTCGGGCTTGCTATTTGAATTAATGTGTGATGCCTTAAATTATGCAATTGGGGCTGTTTAGGGACAAAGAGTCAACAACCCTTAGGCTTATGTCATTACTATGCTAGTAGAACATGATGCTCAATTCACCTATTCAACCACTAAAAAGGAGTTACTTGCTGTGATTTTTGCTTTACAAAGTTTCAATCATATTTAATTCAAGATGAAGTAATTTTTACAATGGTCAAGCAGCTTTAAAATATCTCTTGAAAAAAGAAAAATTGTTTAAGCAATAAATACGCCACGTGCGAGTGAATGAGCACACGTATAGCGGTTATTAAACCTCACACGTATAGCGGTTATTAAACCATCCACGTGGGATAACTCGCTTTGATATCATGTTAGAGATTTGGATTCCGACTATTATATAGGCTCGGAAGTTCAGCCATAAAACCAATTGATGGTAGAGAGAGTTGTCCAATGCTATATAAGGCACACATTCTATTTTTTCTTTTCCGATGTGGGACTCTTATCCTCACATCCCAACACACTTTCCACTCCATGAAAACTTTTCGAATGAACAAACTTTCGCAGTTGACGGCATTGACCCATAGTATGCCGATTTGATTTATTACTTAGCTATTAAAAGCATTCCTAATTCTGTAACTAGTTTTCAGAAAGATAGACCTGTAAACCAAGTCAAGTACTATGTTTGGGATGAAGTAGCTAAATGCATTCCTACTTCTGTAACTAGTTTTCAGAAAGAGAGACTTGTAAACCAAGTACAGTACTATGTTTGGAATGAATTAACCTTACTTGTTTAAGTATTGCTCAAATCGAATCCTTCCACGATGGTGGGGGAAGGCAGGTCCTTTCGCACCCCAAAATTCTATTTGGGTTTTGAATTTTCGAAACATCCAGTTTCAGCAACCGAACCAAGATTACACATCAATTAGAGTTGTTCGCTTAGGAATGGCAAGAAAAAATAAAAGAAAAAGAATTAATTTCTCTTAGTTTCCTTCAATATACCTTAACTATATATATTTCTTGATGATTCACATCAACTCAAAACTCAAACCTTCTGTTCCATTCATCGTGTTTTTTTTTTTTTTTTTTGAAAGGCCTTATATTCATTCTTAAACTTTCTCATACATGCACTTATATTTAATTATCACAGACTAAAATAGTAATTATACCAAATTTATGGAACCATTTAATTATGATGAACTTCACAAGGGAGTATTTAGCAAAATTTTGCTCACCAGTTCATTGAAAGTGTGCCATATGGATGTCTATTAAATAAAGGGTTGTCCATTGTTTAGTACTTCAGAACATTATATTCAAAACTATCCTAACCATATTTTTGAAATTTTTTAATATCTAACCATCACAATAATTACTCAAAGACCCCTCAAAACTTTTAATCCCTATTTAGTATTTTTTTTTTCCTTCTATTATATGAAAAAATTACACTGCCACCTATAAATTTTTTTTCACTTGTTCATTTTAAGACTAAAGTAAGGACAATCCAACTGAAAACAAATAATTAAAAGCAAGAATCCTTCAAAAATATTTTTAAACCACATAAAACACCCTAAATTACCAAAGTCGCCATAAATTTATATCCAAACTATTAAATTTTTCTTGAGGCACCCAAATTATATGATCATTAACAAATTATTACCTCACTCCAAATTTCCGTTAAAAGGACATATGGCAAGCAATTGCTATATTCAAATTAAGATTTGGCTAAAATTAGAAGAGCAATTTCGTTATGTCACTATTTTATCCCTATTTCTCGTTTTTCGTTTCGTCTTCTTCTTCCCTTATGTCTTATTCTTCCCTTCTTCCTCTTTCCTAATTCCATCATTCCCACCCTTCCTCCTCTATCTGCAGTCTGCACCATACCCACCTAGAAACCAACAACTAGTGACGAGCAACAAGCACCACCACCGAAAACGATGAACACAACTACCATCGTAGCCTCAATCCCTATTCACTTTCAAAAGCTCAGTTGAGTCAAAATTCCAACACCAACCCCCAATCAAAATTCAAAGCTCAAAACCCCCAAAAAAAAAAACTCCAGAAACGAAATCAAAATATTCGATCTGGGTAACTCATGAAACATAATTAAAATTCAACACTTTGATATGAACTAGGAATAAATAAATAAATAACAAAACTCAAATCAATTTTAGAAGGCCACTCAATCTCGTCACAAAAATTAAAAGCTCACTCTCAAAATCTCCACCTTCAAATATTTTAGAATCTCTCATTTTTCCACTCCAGTCTCCAACACTGTCCCCGCCCTCCCAGTCACAACCCAAACCTAACCCTACCACCTCGATCTCTCTGATGAGCTCTTCAGAGGCGTCAGCCAAGCATGCAGCCGTGACCTCACAGAAGCCGGTGATTCCCTATTCTAGCTTCATGGCTTTACGCCACTCATGCCAATATGCTCTCTGCTCCGACTCCGACCAGCTGATGAGACCAGACGACTCGCAGAAGTGCTTGAATTCTCTTTAGTCCTAGTTTATGAGCAGAAACATCTACCTAGATTCCTTATCCCAACGCCATTTGCAATGTCGTCAAAGTTTCCCTTTGACTAATCCAAAATTTAATACCCTTCTAATTTTGGTTACAACACAAGCTGATTAGACCAATTACTTACTACATGTCCTTGTAATGGCTTATTAGATGGAAAACATAATGGAGATAGTGATTTGTTGGTGGCCATATAATTTGAGTATCTAGATGAAATTTTGAATAGTTTGGATATAAATTTATAGTGATCCCTATACTTTGGGAGGTCTTAAGTAGTTTGTCCTTAAAAGATCCGGTTAAGGTTTATTGGGCTAAATGCACTAGAAACACGCCAGTCAATCTCAAAATGCACCAGGGAGTGCAATTTGCCTCTGTGTACACCATGAATAGGTACACACCATAAAAAACGTTGCACCATTTAACATATATTTTGTTTAACGTCGTCTAGGGGAGTTATATATGAGGGTATTTTAGTCATTTTGGTCATATCTGCATCTTTGTCCCTCATCTTTTTGCTACATCTTCTTCCTTAAAAAAAACCTAGCAACCCATCTATCTTCCCTTAAAAAACAAATGGGGAAAGATCAGTGTTTCGACGCAGATAAAAGAGTATTGGAACTCCATTGCATCTCTCTCCCTCTTTGCGCTAGCTTATGGCAGATCAAAGAGTCAAACTTTTCTGGGGTTTTCTAGTTTTTCTTTCAATCCCAGTAAAATCTCAGCTTGATGAAGAGCTCCTCTTCAATGGGTTCAATGACGTTCGGGCCAACATGACCCTAAATGGGGTTGTAGAGTTCGAACCCAATGTCATGCTCAAGCTCACATACGACACTCTTAGAGTTCTGGGACATTTTCTACTCATCCCCAGTCAAATTGAAAAACTCAACCAATGGCAAAGCTTTCTCTTATTCCACATCTTCTGCATTCACCATAGTCCCCAAGTACCCTAAGCTCGGCGGCCATGGCCTCGCCTTCATAATCTCGCCGTCAAAAGAGCTTCACGAGTCTCTGCCCAGCTTGTCAGGACCCGTCCCAAATATCGCCACGATACCCGGGACGAACCCTGCTCCCGTATGACAATCACACCTACAATACCCAGATAACCTCCAAACAACAATAAGCATAACTATCAGACGAAGGAGTAAATATATACAATTGTAAGTCAGAGCACAGTTCTACAAAATGGGCACAAAATCCTACTATGCTAGTCTCGCAACGGACAAACGTCGTAAGCTCTATGCCTCAATATCTGCCTCAACGTTCACCCCAGCGCTATCACCACGACCTGGAGGGAAAATTTAAAACCAAAAGATGTGAGTGGACTAAAAGAAAATGAAAGTTTGAAAACCGTTTATTATCAAATCAAAGCTAAGAAACTAGAACACTTTGTTCCCTCCGTTTTGAAATCACATGCCTAACTCAGTGATTAAAATAATTTTAAACCAAGAAACATCATAAGAAACATAAACATTATAAAATATCATAAGAGACAGAAACACTATAAAATATCATAAGAAACAGAAACACTATAAAAACACCATTTTCTGATCAAATCTGCTGGGTCTATCCGAGTCTTTAAACTCAACCAGGCCTTAAATGTAATCCGAGTCTTTAAACTCAATAGGCCTATGGGGGTAATATCATAAATATCCGAGTCTTTAAACTCCCGAGTCTTTAAACTCAATCCGGGCCCGTCCCCCGTCAATCAATATCCGGGTTTTTAAACCCATATCCAGACCCAACAAATCCAATCCCAATTCATTGTAAAACCATTTCTAGATCCATAGCCAAACTCAAATTCGAAATCTCCGGTCCGAAGCCCTTCCGGCGTTCAGAACCGACATTCCGAACCCAAATCCGTTATGTAACGACCCGTCCCGAATTTCGGGATTGGATTAGTGATTAATCTTGATTAGTGAGGTTGATCGGTGGTTAGTAGGTCGAAATCGGACAAAATGTGCAAAATGACCGTTTTGCCCCTAGTCGTGGGTAAAATGTTGACTTTTTGTTCGGGCGGTCAAATGGACTTTGACCGATGACCGTGACGTAGTTCGGGACGTCACGAGTTCATTGACAGGTGGCACGTTCGATTCCGATATTCGTAGAGAAAGTTATGGTGTTCGGAAGTTGAGGGGTAGTTTGGTAATTTGGCATGTTAGGGGCCAAATGTTGACTTTTTGATCGGGAGGTCCGATGGAAGAAGGCCAAGGACCGTTACGTAGGTATCGTCGATACGAATCCAACGACAGGCGGCATGCCGAAATCGGAGTTCCGACGACGAAGTTATGGTCACAGAATCGGGCTCGATTAACCGAACGAACCGGGAATAAAATAATATTATAATATAGAATAGTAACCGTTGACTCAGCACACCTGGATGAGTGACAAGTTTCACTCATCCCTTGAAACCAGATCCCATGTTTTGGGGTAGACATCATTATGATGTTTATTATATTTAATTAATTATTAAACCCTTTATTTTCCATTTATTTCTCTTCTGTCCTTACCCGTGTGCAAGCAAAACGCAGAGATGGGGGGGAGTTCGAATTCGTCCACCATTTCCTTCCATTTCTGAACCAGAGTGTGAGGAATTGAGAGAGTTTTGAGATTAACTTGGCTGGGAAACACGAGAGGCAGAGATGAAGCTGAGAATCGAAAATTTGGTTTTGGGAGGGAAATTCAAATACTAAGAATTGAGCTGTGATGATCGATTTGGAGCTTGGAAATACCTTCCTGAGGTTGAGACGAGTTGTTTCAGATCAAGAACGAGATGAATTCATGCCCAATTGGCTCTGAACGGGTTTGGTAACAGTGAGGAACTTCGAGCATGAGTCGTGGAGTTTGGGGCTGTGATTGACTCAATTGTTGTGGGGAAATGATTTCTCATGATCCCACGATGCTTCTGGGATCATCAATTGAAGGAAACCGGCTGAGATCGATGAAACTCCATGGTTGCACAGTGGACGGTGTTCGTACTTGAGTCGTGATCATTTACTGATCAAACGACGAAATTGATATGGGGGAATTGTTCCTCGTGGTCCACTAATGCTTCTAGTTGAATCAATTTAGGGAAATCGTGTGGAATTGAGGGAATTCCATGAACGCACAGTAACCTGGGTGTTCTTCGTGTTCATCGTGGAATCGATGGAATTTGGGTAAGTTATCGTGTAATTGATGTTACAGACTTATAATTCGACTTAAAACGAAGCTAATGGAATGATCAATTGAAGGAATTAGGATCGAATTGACAGGATTGGAACCGGGTTGTGTCGCGGGTGAATTGGACCCGTTTACCAGACAAACGGGTTGGGCTGGTGACACTGTAGCAAGCGCGTGGGTTTCACGCGCAGCCACTCACGGCGGCGCGTGGCGGCGCGTGGGCACGAATCTCGAGGTGAGGTCAACATGACTTCTACCCTATTTAATGTAACGGACATTTTGGAATTGGTTTCGTGTCGATCGGACACCGTCTCGATATTGTTCGGGATGTCCGAAGGTTTTAAAATAAGTTTAAAAATAAGTAAAAATTCGGGAAAATTACGGGACTTTGATAGGATGTTAATAATGAGGTTAGTAACCCTCTAATGTGATTTGGACAGGATTGGGAGTCCCGGTGATAGTGGTGTGGCCCGGGAGGGCCGGTGGCACGCATATCGAGGCACACGGTTAAAACGGTCTGTGAGTGGACTTTGGTTTTATAAATCCTATGCATGTTTAAATGTGTTATATGGTTTATATACATGATTTCTATGATGGTATTTGTGAGTATTGATTTTGGGTATGTTGCACGTATTTCGAGGTGTTTTCCGTATTTCACGTGTATCGGGATTAACGGTTTATTTGTGGTTTTGCATGCTTGTGGTTAAATAAATATTATGATAAAATGGTTTTTATATTGGAAAGATGAACTCGGGCTTGAGGCCCACTTGTTTTGGAAATTTCGGACTTGGAGTCCATTTGAGAATCGGGCCGGGGGCCTAGTTGGTTAATGAAATCGGGCCAGGGGCCCAGTTGGTATGAAATCGGGCTGTGTAATGACCCGTCCCGAATATCGGGATTGAATATTAATTAATTATGATTTAGAATGACTAATCGGGGATTAGTTGAGTGAAATCGGACGAAACGTGCAAAATGACCGTTTTGCCCCTAGTGTGGGCAAAATGTTGACTTTTAGTTCAGGCGGTCAAACGGACTTTGACCGATGACTGTGACGTAGTTCGGGACGTCACGAGTTCATAGACAGGTGGCACGTTCGATTCCGACATTCGTAGTGAAAGTTATGATGATCGGATGATGAGAGGTATTTTGGTAATTTGGCATAGTAGGGGCCAAATGTTGACTTTTTGATCGGGAGGTCCGATGGACGAGGGCCAAGGACCGTTACGTAGGTCTCGTCGATACGAATCCAACGACAGGCGGCATGCTGAAATCGGAGATTCGACGACGAAGTTATGGTCACGGAATCGGGCTCGATTAACCGAACGAACCGGGATTAAAATAATATTTTAATATGAACAGTACCCGGTGACTGTGCACATTCGGATGAGTGACAAGTGTCACCCATCCCCTGAAATCTGGTCCATGTTTCCCTCCCAACACCATCATTACAACATCATCATCATCCCTAATCATCCTTGTCCTCCATTTTCTCTTCCTTTTCCTCCATATTTCCTTATACCGTGAACTACATCTATGGAGTGTGTGAGCTGGGGGACTTGGCTGCCTTCTTGTGGCAGAATTGAGGGAATTGTGAGACTTGAAGATTGTATTAATTGAGAGAAACACACGGGACAGAGTGAGGGAGGATGAAATCAAAATCGAAAATTTAGAAAATTGGGGGGAAATTCAAATGTCGAGTGAGGGGTCGTGAGGATCAAATTGAAGCTCACATTCAGCTTCCTGAGGTTGAGACGAGTTGTTTCAAATCAAAAACGAGATGAATTGAGGCTCATTTGGCTCTGAACGGGTTTGGTAACAGTGAGAGAAATCGAGGCTGTGTCGTGATCTTGGAGCGATCAAACGGTGTAATTGATGTGGGGATTGTGTTCCTGAGGATCCCACGATGCTTCTGGATCCATCAATTGGAAGAAACTGATTGAAATTGACTGAACTCCATAGTTGCACAGTGACGAAGAATCGAGTTTGAGTCGTGGCGTTTGAGCTATGAATTGATGCAATTGAGATGGGGAAAGAGTTTACCTGAATCCACTGAAGCTTCTGGTTGCATCAATTGAGAGAAATCGATTGAAATTGAGGGAGTTCTGAGGATGAACAGTGTGCGGGGTGTTCTTCGAATGATCAACTGTGATCATGAGGTTTGAGGTAAGTTCGATTGTAATTGTGTCCACAGATCTTAAATTGAACTTAATTCGAAGCTGTTTGAATGCTCAATTGATGAATTCAGTGTCGAATTGATAGGATTGAAACCGGGTCTGATCGCGGGTTAAACGACCCGTTTACCAGACAAACGGGTTGGGACGGTGACACTGTAGCAGGCGCGTGGATTTCACGCACAGCCACTCACGGCGGCGCGTGAGGGCGCGTCCGGCCTAGTCTCAAGGTGAGGTCAACATGACTTTTGATCCTCTTAGTGTAACGAACATTTTGACGTTGGTTTCGGGGAAATCGAATATTGTTTCGTTAATGTTCCGCGTATCCGAAGTTTTGTATTACGTTAAAAATACGTATTTAAATCCCGGAAAAATTGGGGAAAATTATATGATGTATTTTGAGATGTTAGTAACCCTCTATAATGATTTTGGACAGGAGTTGTGATTTCCAGATTTTACGGAAAAACGTGCAGCTCGGAAACGGACCGTTTTGGACGGTGTGTGTGAGTGGACTTTGTTTTCTAATCGTGATGCATGCATATATGATTTCTAATGCCTTATTATATGATTTTATATGCTTGGGCATGATTTGTGTTTCAATTCGGTAATTCCTCAGTTTTATGATTATTATATTATTATTTTGAGCGATTTTCGAGAAATTACGAAAAATGGTAAAAATGATGTTTGGACTTGGTTTATGAGTCCGGGATTGGAATTGATTGAAAATAATGGTTGGACTCGGATTATTGAGTCATGGATTGAAAATGATATTTGGACTCGGGTTATGAGTCAGTGATTGACTTTGTGGATTTACGTGAAAATGGCAACGGAGGTTGCAACGCATGGATTTGCGTGATAATGTTATTTTGGGCATGAGAACCCAAGTGAATAGTGATTTTGACTCGGATTTGGAGTCATTTGTGAAATTGTGAAATTAATGATTTATTGGGATTTTATGATTATTTTAATCAGTCTTTCGGGCACGTTTTACGAGGAACGTGCAAATGATGTTTTGGGCTAGGCCCGAAGTCTAAATGATTTCTAAAATGATGTTTTGACTTGGTTGGTGAGTCAATGATGATTTTCAGATTATTTTATTGATTTAAATGTGATTTTAACGGGTTATGTGTAAAAGGTATTTTGGGCTTGAGACCCAGTTGAGAATGACCTTGACTTGGTATGAAGTCAAGATTTGATTGAAATGTTTTGGGATGTAATTCCCGGGATGGTTTTCATTGTGATTGTGATATTCCCAGACGGTCGGTGCTTGGGGGATTACCCAGACGACCGGAGCTTGGGGGATGTGATTGTAGGATCGGGAGTTGATCCTATGGTAGTCAGCTTCTCGGATGATACTGAGCCTGGATGTACCACTCGGAGGTGTCTGATCCTGGGGATGTGTTCGCCCAGAGGTGACTGAGCCCGAGGGGGTTGAGCCCAGAGGTGTTTATTCCCGAGAGAGTGACTGGATATTGGCCTACGCGTAGTGCAGCACTTGTGAGTAGTGCAGTTTGATTGATTGTGCACTTGTGAGTAGTGCAGATGTGATTGGTGATATTTTATGCACTCGTGAGTAGTGCGGATTGATTGGATTGATATATTTATTGTGCACTGGTAAGTAATGCTGATTGGTATTGATTGTGATGTTGTACTGGTATTGAGTACGGGTTTTTGGTCCTTGTGGCCAGGTGATTATGTTTTCACATGTTTTGGCCTGAGAGCCGGGATTTGATGTTGCATAACATGAACTGATTTGGTGAACATGAGTTTTATGGACCATGGGAAAATATGTTTTAATTTTATCGGTCACTCATGTTTTACGATATGCATGCAAGTTTGTGAAAACTGGAGGGTAAGATTGTATTTTGATAAATGTTTTTTATAAGAGGTCATTTTTGTCCACTCACACCATTTCTGTTTTGTGACCCTCCAGGCCGTGGTACGACGTTCGGGACTGATCGTGAGGCAGTGACAGCAGCAGAAATCCGCGCAAACATCCCTTGTCTGGCAAGCACTGAAGGGGAGTTTCGGACCTTTAGTTGACTTGTCAGACGGGAGCAGGACCGGGTACGGTTTTTGACGTCCAGTTGGGACGGGTCCTGTCAAATTGGTATCAGAGCATTTGGTTCTTGATTTCTGTTGATACGTCATGCCTCCGAGTCATGCGTCCCGTACACGGTCTGAAGATGGGAGGGGCGAGAGTAGTGTTAGTAAAGGCCCAGATATTGAGCGAGCTCGACGGTTGGGAGCCACTGTGTTTCGTGGTGATTCGGGACCGGATGGTGCCGAAGATTGGCTTACTCGATTGGAAAGGATTTTTGAGGTTATGATATGTCCCCTGAAGGACATGGTACCCTTAGCCACTTTTCTTTTGGATGGCTATGCTTATAGGTGGTGGCATAGTTTGCAGTTGACTGGCTGGGATGCCCGTACCTTGGCATGGGGTGCATTCCGAGAGCGATTTTTGGATCAGTTTTATCCTCGCTCATTTCGGAACGCTAAGGAGGTTGAATTTCTCCAATTGCAGCAAGGGAATCGGTCAGTGGTCGATTATGAACAGCAATTTTTGCACTTATCTAGTTTCGCTCCTCTGTATGTGGCTACAGAGGAGGATAAGTGTCGAAGGTTTGAGCAGGGATTGAGGAATGAGTTACGAGGTGCTGTAACTGTTGGCTCGTATTCCACCCTGAGGGAATTATCGGATGCTGCTATCCGAGTGGAGGCTACTATTGTACCTGTGCCAGAACAACCTTTGGGCTCTGGACGACGCCGAGAGCGTCAGGATACTGAACAGATGAGTCAGGAAACAACGAAGCGAGTTAGCCTTCATAATCTTGTGTCGCAATCCTCGGTGGGCGTTCATTCGGGTGGAACTTCAACCCAGTCGACAAGTAAGCGGCGTGGTGGGGCAAGTCGCCTCAGCACTGCCACTTGTCACTTTTGTAGGAACCTTGGACATTTGCGAAGGAACTGCCCCGATCGACTTGACCGTAGGTCAGAATAATCGTATTGATACATGTTTTCGTGATACCTTGTAAATGGTTTGTATTGTTCATTTGTGTTGTAATTTTGTATCAGGTGTTTTGGGTGTGTCGGACTACTGTGGGTCCGGATGGTTGTTTTTGTTAACAGTTTGGTTTGTAGATGGGCGTGTTGGGCCCAGAATAAACTTGACCTGGGGATGAATATTGGTGTTATTGTTTTGGGATCATCCTTGGTTTTCCCTAGGTGGATCGGGTTTGTGATGTCATGGACATTGGGCATTGTGACGATCTAGGATCGTGATGTTCATGGCCAGCTGACGTAGTGATGGATCTGGACCGTGATCCTGATGATCCAGTTGGGTAGAGAGTTTGTCACTCTTACTCCGGTATGTGAATCGTAAATGACGGGACTGAACTTCTTTTCAAAGTGGGGCCCTTTGTGGTATATTACACGAGTGAGTAGGTTTCCGAAGTGATCGGATTTTGTCAACCTTAACCGTGTAGTTGTTGGATTGGCTTCCTTATGAAGTCAACCGAGTATAATAAATGGGTAACCGATAGGTTCGGTTTTGGTGAGTCCGAGTGGACGTGAACGAGATTTCGGGTTTTGGAATCGAATTTCTGGGTGACGATTCAGGATTCGATTTTAGAACTTGAAAGTGGAATACTGGATTTGGGTGCGGAATGATTATTCCAAATGCTAGCTTACGGAATAATGATTTCGGATTCGGATTTGGACATGAATTAAAAATGTGATGTGTGGGTTCGGATTCGGGATTTCTTACGAAATTGCGGATTCGAATTTGGAATTGGAACTAGTTGATGGGTGGAGTTTCGATTTGTCTCTTGTTGGTTTGGGCGAATGGACTCCATTATTGAAACGTGTTTGGCTATGACCTAGGTGGTTGTAGTCTTGTCAATGGATAGATGGGTGTACCTTGTTTATGGTTTGGGGTATGATACTTTGCAGACTTGTGGTGTCGGGTGACGATATACGGATTATACCAGTAGTACGTTGGTGAACGTGTTAGTAGTCGGCTTAATCCTGATACCATTGGATGGGTTGTGAACGTGAACTGGACATTGAACACGATGCACTGGGCGGGGTGATTCTGATGATTTCAGTGATTGTTTGAGCAGGTGCTCTGCGCCATGGTTGGCTAGTATAACTCTAGTGTTGAGTTGTGTGATCACTGCTAGGCTGGTGTTCAATATGTTCCAGTTACACCGTCTGTTTGAGTGTGATGACGGTATGCATATACTCAGGATGAGTGAGTTGGTGGTTAGTGTGACCGCAAGTTGCTTTGCGGCGAGATGTTACCTTGTCGTGACCTTACCAGCATCTGGGATCGCTGCGGGGGTGACAGTTGTGGATACTGCTGTTGGTATTTGTCGCAGGATTGAGTTTGCCCTGCGAGGGGAGATCATGTTGATGATCATATGCTACATTGACGGACGTTGTAGTATGATGTGTTGTCACTAATTGGTTACTGATTGGCGCTTTACTAGGGTGGTAAAGCTTGGTGGTGACAGTTTGGCTTGTGGTGTCAGCATGGACTGGCAGGTGAGTTTTGGTGACTCTCTATGAGAGCGGATGTCAGGGCACATTAGTGACTACGTGGGGCCGTCAGGCTGAAGGAGTCAGCTTAGTGACGATATTTCCAATTTCCGGTGATCGATTTCACTCGAGGCGGTCAAGTGTAGTTAGTATGACGTGCATTGGCGATGTGACGTCTGAGTGCAGACGAGTTCTGCGTTGGCTAGTGGGTGTACAGGTGTACACGTGTTGTGAGGCCCATTTGTTTTCCACGAGGTAGTTGTGGAATACGGATAGTTGGAATTTCGGGGACGAAATTCTTTAAGGAGGGAAGGTTGTAATGACCCGTCCCGAATATCGGGATTGAATATTAATTAATTATGATTTAGAATGACTAATCGGGGATTAGTTGAGTGAAATCGGACGAAACGTGCAAAATGACCGTTTTGCCCCTAGTGTGGGCAAAATGTTGACTTTTAGTTCAGGCGGTCAAACGGACTTTGACCGATGACTGTGACGTAGTTCGGGACGTCACGAGTTCATAGACAGGTGGCACGTTCGATTCCGACATTCGTAGTGAAAGTTATGATGATCGGATGATGAGAGGTATTTTGGTAATTTGGCATAGTAGGGGCCAAATGTTGACTTTTTGATCGGGAGGTCCGATGGACGAGGGCCAAGGACCGTTACGTAGGTCTCGTCGATACGAATCCAACGACAGGCGGCATGCTGAAATCGGAGATTCGACGACGAAGTTATGGTCACGGAATCGGGCTCGATTAACCGAACGAACCGGGATTAAAATAATATTTTAATATGAACAGTACCCGGTGACTGTGCACATTCGGATGAGTGACAAGTGTCACCCATCCCCTGAAATCTGGTCCATGTTTCCCTCCCAACACCATCATTACAACATCATCATCATCCCTAATCATCCTTGTCCTCCATTTTCTCTTCCTTTTCCTCCATATTTCCTTATACCGTGAACTACATCTATGGAGTGTGTGAGCTGGGGGACTTGGCTGCCTTCTTGTGGCAGAATTGAGGGAATTGTGAGACTTGAAGATTGTATTAATTGAGAGAAACACACGGGACAGAGTGAGGGAGGATGAAATCAAAATCGAAAATTTAGAAAATTGGGGGGAAATTCAAATGTCGAGTGAGGGGTCGTGAGGATCAAATTGAAGCTCACATTCAGCTTCCTGAGGTTGAGACGAGTTGTTTCAAATCAAAAACGAGATGAATTGAGGCTCATTTGGCTCTGAACGGGTTTGGTAACAGTGAGAGAAATCGAGGCTGTGTCGTGATCTTGGAGCGATCAAACGGTGTAATTGATGTGGGGATTGTGTTCCTGAGGATCCCACGATGCTTCTGGATCCATCAATTGGAAGAAACTGATTGAAATTGACTGAACTCCATAGTTGCACAGTGACGAAGAATCGAGTTTGAGTCGTGGCGTTTGAGCTATGAATTGATGCAATTGAGATGGGGAAAGAGTTTACCTGAATCCACTGAAGCTTCTGGTTGCATCAATTGAGAGAAATCGATTGAAATTGAGGGAGTTCTGAGGATGAACAGTGTGCGGGGTGTTCTTCGAATGATCAACTGTGATCATGAGGTTTGAGGTAAGTTCGATTGTAATTGTGTCCACAGATCTTAAATTGAACTTAATTCGAAGCTGTTTGAATGCTCAATTGATGAATTCAGTGTCGAATTGATAGGATTGAAACCGGGTCTGATCGCGGGTTAAACGACCCGTTTACCAGACAAACGGGTTGGGACGGTGACACTGTAGCAGGCGCGTGGATTTCACGCACAGCCACTCACGGCGGCGCGTGAGGGCGCGTCCGGCCTAGTCTCAAGGTGAGGTCAACATGACTTTTGATCCTCTTAGTGTAACGAACATTTTGACGTTGGTTTCGGGGAAATCGAATATTGTTTCGTTAATGTTCCGCGTATCCGAAGTTTTGTATTACGTTAAAAATACGTATTTAAATCCCGGAAAAATTGGGGAAAATTATATGATGTATTTTGAGATGTTAGTAACCCTCTATAATGATTTTGGACAGGAGTTGTGATTTCCAGATTTTACGGAAAAACGTGCAGCTCGGAAACGGACCGTTTTGGACGGTGTGTGTGAGTGGACTTTGTTTTCTAATCGTGATGCATGCATATATGATTTCTAATGCCTTATTATATGATTTTATATGCTTGGGCATGATTTGTGTTTCAATTCGGTAATTCCTCAGTTTTATGATTATTATATTATTATTTTGAGCGATTTTCGAGAAATTACGAAAAATGGTAAAAATGATGTTTGGACTTGGTTTATGAGTCCGGGATTGGAATTGATTGAAAATAATGGTTGGACTCGGATTATTGAGTCATGGATTGAAAATGATATTTGGACTCGGGTTATGAGTCAGTGATTGACTTTGTGGATTTACGTGAAAATGGCAACGGAGGTTGCAACGCATGGATTTGCGTGATAATGTTATTTTGGGCATGAGAACCCAAGTGAATAGTGATTTTGACTCGGATTTGGAGTCATTTGTGAAATTGTGAAATTAATGATTTATTGGGATTTTATGATTATTTTAATCAGTCTTTCGGGCACGTTTTACGAGGAACGTGCAAATGATGTTTTGGGCTAGGCCCGAAGTCTAAATGATTTCTAAAATGATGTTTTGACTTGGTTGGTGAGTCAATGATGATTTTCAGATTATTTTATTGATTTAAATGTGATTTTAACGGGTTATGTGTAAAAGGTATTTTGGGCTTGAGACCCAGTTGAGAATGACCTTGACTTGGTATGAAGTCAAGATTTGATTGAAATGTTTTGGGATGTAATTCCCGGGATGGTTTTCATTGTGATTGTGATATTCCCAGACGGTCGGTGCTTGGGGGATTACCCAGACGACCGGAGCTTGGGGGATGTGATTGTAGGATCGGGAGTTGATCCTATGGTAGTCAGCTTCTCGGATGATACTGAGCCTGGATGTACCACTCGGAGGTGTCTGATCCTGGGGATGTGTTCGCCCAGAGGTGACTGAGCCCGAGGGGGTTGAGCCCAGAGGTGTTTATTCCCGAGAGAGTGACTGGATATTGGCCTACGCGTAGTGCAGCACTTGTGAGTAGTGCAGTTTGATTGATTGTGCACTTGTGAGTAGTGCAGATGTGATTGGTGATATTTTATGCACTCGTGAGTAGTGCGGATTGATTGGATTGATATATTTATTGTGCACTGGTAAGTAATGCTGATTGGTATTGATTGTGATGTTGTACTGGTATTGAGTACGGGTTTTTGGTCCTTGTGGCCAGGTGATTATGTTTTCACATGTTTTGGCCTGAGAGCCGGGATTTGATGTTGCATAACATGAACTGATTTGGTGAACATGAGTTTTATGGACCATGGGAAAATATGTTTTAATTTTATCGGTCACTCATGTTTTACGATATGCATGCAAGTTTGTGAAAACTGGAGGGTAAGATTGTATTTTGATAAATGTTTTTTATAAGAGGTCATTTTTGTCCACTCACACCATTTCTGTTTTGTGACCCTCCAGGCCGTGGTACGACGTTCGGGACTGATCGTGAGGCAGTGACAGCAGCAGAAATCCGCGCAAACATCCCTTGTCTGGCAAGCACTGAAGGGGAGTTTCGGACCTTTAGTTGACTTGTCAGACGGGAGCAGGACCGGGTACGGTTTTTGACGTCCAGTTGGGACGGGTCCTGTCAGGCTGAGACCCATTTGAGTTATGTTATCGGGCATGGGGCCCAGTTGGATTAAAATGATGATTTCGGGTCAGGGGCCCTATATTTAATAAATGTGGTTTCGGGTCAGGGACCCTAAATGGAAATGTGTTGTTTTATGGAAAATTCGGGCAGGGCCCATTGTGATGTTGTGAAATGAGTTAATAAAACTATTTTTCCATATACCATCTGTACACATGGATATATGATGGTCTCCTCCAGATGTCTGGGACACTGGGGAAGTCACGGTGCATTGCCTGTGAAGGGTCACCATACGGAGCAGCCGGACCGTATGATGACTCAGGAGCAGGATTGCTATGATTGACGTCAGGGACGTCAGACATCAGGGATGTCAGATATATGGACCCAGAGAGACCCCGGGCAGCACGCGTAGCTTGTGAAACCGTGAGATATGACGTCAGGGACGTCTAGCATCAGGGATGCTGGTGATGGTAATGGTAAAATACGAATTAATGAAATGGCTTTCCGGGTGGATTTATGATTGTGTGATTTTAATGAATTGATGTTCATTTATGGTCGTGGGTGGTGACCCACATGGTCGTATATGTATGGTGGTGGTATTCCACAGTTTTGGGCTGAGTTCCCACACTTGGTTTTTGGTTAACGGTTTTTGGGCTAAGGCCCTAATGGCTCGGTTGAGCAAACGTTTTGGTTACTGGTTTTGGTGGCATGCATACGTTTTTATTGGAGGGCATAAATGTCTTATAAATGTATTTGATGAACTTACCGGTTTTTGTCCACTCACAGCTTTTGGTTTTAATGCCCTTCAGGTTGATCACGGACGCGATTGCAGCAGAGACTGGGACATTGCACACCTCCTCCATCGATCCTTGCGCACTCTGGATGCCCTGTTTGGGCAGTGGCTCTTGGTCATCCTTTGTCTGACACCCATTGTTGGACGGGAGCAGGGCACATTCCATGGAAATCCCGGGGGGATTGGGATGGGTCCTGTCACGTTATTATACCAAAAACCACATGTAACCACAAAGCATATTTCATCACCCATGTATCATCATCAGAAAACATTTATAGGTTGAAATCCTCAAATATGGCATCAAAGTTCGAAAACCAGTTTTTCTCGAAAAACGTGCAAAATCCCGAAAATGTCTCGAAAAACGTGCAAACACATCAACCACATATAATCATCAACAAGAAGCATAAAAACACATTTAATATCGTAAATCATAATAAAAACAGTTAGGCATGCTCGAAAGAAAAGAAGGAGTCCACTCACAGATCAAAACGAGTCAATTGCGCTCCGTGCGCTCCTCGACCGTCTCAGGTGTCTCCCGTCCTGTCAATAGACACCAAATAGGGTCATAATTACACCAAAGATACTCACCCTATTTTCCCCAATTTTTCGGAAATTAAATAATATTTTATTCATAAACCCTAAACCGTCCGGATTCCCGAACCATCCCGTAACTTCGTCCGATTAACCCGAAAATTATACCATTGGACTCCTTAGAACATTTAGAACTAAAACCATGTTGGAAGCTTGGCCGGATTCCTCCCCACGCGCCTCCACGCGCCGCCCAAAGTGGCTGCGCATGGGCCTCACGCGCCTGCTACAGTGCCACCGTCTTCCTCGATCGAACCCGGTTCGCACCAGGCTGCAACCCGGACCGGCGAGAGCCATTCTCCGCCGTCCGGCCACCGTTTCCCCTCCTTTATTCACCTAAAGCTTCGTCCAATCTCAAAGAACTCATCCCTTTCACTCTCTTGGTTCGACTCGACCCACAACTTCACGACTGAAGCTCGAAAGAAACCCGTACAAAACTCTGTTTTCCTTTCCGGCCACCCAGTTCTTCCCCCTTCACGGTGGTCATTCTAAACTCCTCCCACGACCTCGCTGAATCACACACAACTCACAGGAACCCTCGACTCACTCTCTAAGTCCACGATTTCCCGTTTGAAATTCACGGCCAAACAGGGTAACAGAGTACCCGCCGTCGCACCACCCCCACCGTGAACTCCCCCGTCACGGCAACCGTCATAAACTACTCCTAGGACCTCCCTAAACCTCACTTCACTCACCAATCCCCTCGACTCTCGCTCCAGGTCCACGATTTTCAATTTGAAACTCACGGGAAAAACAGGGGAATAGAACTCACCTTTCGATTCCGTCTCCGCCGTGCGCTCCGCCGCGTACCACGGTGTTCGTTGGGTCCCCTGAAACCTCCTAAGCCTCCTACTGCCTTGATTTGAGCCACCACACGGCGTAGCCACCGCCACAGTCCGCCTTCTCTCTGTTTTCCCAGAAACTGCAACCGTCCTCCGCCGTGTCTCCGTGCACGATTTCCGTCCAACAGCACGACCACCAGCTCACTCTTATCTCCCTGTCACTCTCTCAATTCACCAAAACCTCACACCCTCACAGAATCGATCACCGTCCTCCAATTTCTTTCTCTCTGTTTTTCTGCATTCAAACCCAATTGCACGGTTTGTTTTTGAACGGGTTGTGGCCGTGTATATGATACACACTTGTAGAACCCTCTGGTGCCCAGCCACGTGTCCACAATCCCATGGACAACAGCACAAAATATCCTATCCCACTCAGCCACTTGTCCTAATCTGATTGGCTGAAAAAAAAAATGACCAAAATACCCCT
Source organism: Prinsepia uniflora (assembly GCA_032719365.1). Lineage (NCBI taxonomy): Eukaryota > Viridiplantae > Streptophyta > Magnoliopsida > Rosales > Rosaceae > Prinsepia > Prinsepia uniflora. Next base: position 31,558 of record JAVSMK010000023.1, read on the forward strand.
CATTTTAATAATTACCGTTTTGCCCTCGATCGTTCTAGACCCGTAAATATTCCGTCCGACGTCCGATGACAGCGTGCCGCCTGTCGTTGTGCTCAGGACGTCGAGACCTATCTAACTATCCTCGGTCTACGTGAAAATTATAAGTCCATTAAAAAGTCAACATTTTCCTTATTTAATCAAAATTACGGTAACGCCCTCGATCTTCCGTACATCATAACTTTTTCTCCGATTGTCCAAATCGGACATGCCACCTGTCAACGGACTCAGTCAACGGACTCGTGACGTCCTACACTACGTCACGGTCAATGGTCAACACTCATCCAACCGGCCAATCAAAAAGTCGACTGTGAGTGGACAAAAATAAAGTTTAAGTTCAAAAACAGTTATCAGAAAACACATACATTTATACCCTCCGCGTAAAAACCAATGCATGCATATCAATTTCATGTCATAAAACCGTGTACGAAAAACTAAACACATTTTTCTTTTTCCAACTCCCGGGCCTCTGCCCAAAATCGTCAAAAACCGTTTCATCCGGGCCACTGCCCAAAACATCATCATCATCAAGTCTCAGTGAAAACCCAAAACACATTTAAAGCCACATTCTCATCCATTGAACCTGCTGGATCTATCCGAGTCTTTAAACTCCCGAGTCTTTAAACTCAATCCAGGCCTCTATAATATCCGAGTCTTTAAACTCCCGAGTCTTTAAACTCAACAGGCCTACGGGGGGAAATATCAATATATCCGAGTCTTCAAACTCCCGAGTCTTTAAGCTCAATCCGGGCCCGTCCCCCGTCAATCAATATCCGGGTCATTAAACCCAATAACCAGATCCAGCAAATCCAAACAAAACCATTTGAAAACCATTTTCCATTTCCATATCCAAACCCGAATCCGAAACCACTGGTTGGATACCCTTCCGGAATCCATAACCGTTATTCTGAATCCAGACCCAGAATTCATTTCCTTCTCATTTCTGGATCCGAGTCCGCAACCATCATTTCGTAAGCCGGCATCCGGAATAATCATTCCGAACCCAAACCCGAAAATCCATTTCCAAAACCACTTTTCTGAACTGGGTTTCAAGCCCGAAAACCTTTTTCCGAAATCCTTTTTCTTCCTTTGAAATCAACACGTATTTTGAATCCCGAAATCAATTCAGAAAAACCAGGTTCAACTTACGATACTTATCAAAATCTCGTAAAACGTAAAAATCGTCTTTTTCTCGATAAACATGCAAAAACCATAAACCATCACAATCATAAATCGAATCATAGAATCAAGTATAGAAAACATATAAAAACACATATGCATGCATCAAGAGTTAGAAAGAAAAGTCCACTCACAGACCATTTCAGCGTCGCCTCGATACTCGCGCACTTACGCCGTCCCCGGCCATTCGCTATCCTCGGCTTTCCCGAACCTGTCCAAATCCCAATACAAGGTTACTAACTACTTCACGATACTCATACTAAAATTCCATAATTTTCCCGAACTTCTAAGCATACTTCAAACGGGACCCTAGACCTTCGACCTCGTGGAACTAACCTCAAACGACGTCTGATTAACCCGGAACCAATTCCAATAGACTCGTCACAACACCTAGACCAAAAATCATGTTGACGGTTTTACCAACCGTCGCCGCACGCACCCCCACGCGCCGCCCAAAGTGGCTGCGCGTGGGCCTCACGCGCTAGCTACAGTACCATCATCTACCTCGAGTCGACCCGGTCGAACCGGTCTCTTCAACTTGAACCGGCGAGAGCGGTTCACCGCCGTGCCTGCACCGTCTTCCTCCCTCTCTTCACCATCCTCTTCGTCCAATCCTGAGCAATCCAGTCCCCTCACTCAAACACCTCGACACCGTCCCTAACCCGTCGACTCGAGCTCAAAACCAAAACCCAAACTATCCCCTGTTTTCTACTCCAGCCACCCAGGTCTTCTCCCGTCACAATAACCACCCTAGACGACGCCTAGGACCTCCCTGAGCCTCGCACCACTCACCATAACCGTCGACTCAACCCCAGACTGCACGACTTCCCGTTTGAACATCGCGGCAAAACAGAGTATGCACATGGGGAAAGCAATTACCTGCCTGTCGATCACCGCCGTGCACACCGTCGCGCTCCCTGGAGTCCACAGAGTCGCCTGAGCTACCCTTCGAGTCCAATTGAAGTAACACACAGCCACACCACCACCATGATCTCTCACCCCTTCTCTGTTTCCCTGCGAACTCAAACCTCCCACTCCCCTGATTATCTTTCACGAATTGCCCTCACTTCTTACTCACTGTCTCTCACTCGATCTCCAGTCTCTCATCCACTCACCAGAACACACAACACTCCTTGCACTTGATCGATTTTCTCTCCAACTCACCCTCTGTTTCTCTTGTTCGAACACGACTACACACGGCTGCACAAATTAAACACACACCGTGCACGGCCTAGAAGCCACTACACACACTGCACGTGTCACCAATCCCTCAAGCCTCACACAAAAATCTCCTCTCTGCTCAGGACACTTGTCCCAATCTGGTTGAACCAAACCCAGAGTACCAAACGACCAAAATGCCCCTCTTTGACTCCAAAATTACCATTTTACCCTTACCGTTTTAGACCCATAACTTACACATCCTAACTCTAATAAACACGTGCCGCCTGTCGTTGAATTCAGGACGACGAGATCTATCTAACGGTCCTAGGTCAACGTGTCTAAACCCGATCATCCAACAAGTCAACTTTTCCCCCTAGTTTAACCAAATTACGAAAGTGCCCTCAAACTTCCGAACATCATAACCTCCTCCTCGGATGTCGGAATCGGGCGTGCCACCTGTCTACGGATTCGTGACGTCCGAAACCACGTCACAGGCATCGGTCAAAACCCAATTGACCGCCCGAACTAAAAGTCAACAATTTGCCCGAACCAGGGGCAGAATCGTCATTCTAGGCTAACGACCCCAGCGAGACCAACTAACCCCCGATTATGCTCACTAATCTCATCTTAAACACTTCCTTAACCCCAGTTCCCGGGACGGGTCGTTACAATTAGTTTTTGTTTTTTTTTTTTTACTGGTGTATGGATAGAAATAATACAGGTTCAACTTTTAACTTGAATGCAGCTTATAGAACATGAATGTAATCATAATGAGAGGTTAATTATGCAGGAACTTTTTACAACAGATGTAGTCTCTAATGGTATTTATGTCCTTTGAAATCTATATTAGTATATATATATATATATTATATATATATATATATAAATTAAAAGTATGTGGATATGCTAATCTACAAAATATATTATGTGCAGTTGAAGTTTTATGTGAATTATATGTATGATAATACTTTGCACATATATAAGAAAGCTTTTAACTCGTTGATTATATTCTAAATGATATCTCTCATGTTGTTTAAATATGTGGGTATGTATCACCGATTGATACTTACTCATTTATTGGATCTTGAATTGAAGTTGTTAATTTAGAGAAGAAGTGTTGCTCATGCCAAGAATTTGATATTGAACAATTACCATGTACATATGCTTGTGCAGCATGTAAACATTGGCACGCTACCCGTGTTCCTAATATCATACTACAAACTCATTGATCATTGTACATGCAGAAAGTATATGGTCAGTTGAGGATCAAGCAAGCAGATTAGGAGGTGTCTGATGAAGTGAAAGATGGGGTTGTCCCATCACCAATTTCACGAAAAAGATATGGTAAGTATAAGGAAAAGTGAATCCCGTCAGTTGAAGAAAAACGACCTACTCGTAAGTGTAGAAGATGTGGTTCAGCTTGCCATTATCAACAAACTTGTAAGAATCCAACTGCACTACATTCTACTCTTTAGAAAGTCTGGTGTAATATTTTAGTCTTTAAATTTAAAGATGGCATTGAATCATTATTTTGATTTTATATTTTGTTGATGCCCATGGATATGTTGTTGAATATGTTATTTTTGGTTAGTGTGATTTTTGAGAGATGCCTTGTGAAATTTGACATTAACATTAACAAAAATAATAGATGTACTGTGGAATTAATTTTGGTTGATTGTGTTAAAAGGGTTTTGTTTTTGTTCCAAGCAAACCAAATTTTGTTTTTGTTGATAGATGCCAATTTCTAAATATTTAAATTAAAAGAAATAATGAAGAAAGGAAAAAAGAAAAGAATAAACCAAATTAGAATAAATCAAGTGTAAACCAAATTAGAATAAACAGGTTTCTAAATATTTAAATTAAAAGAAATAATGAAGAAAGGAAAAAAGAAAAGAATAAAAGCAACCGAGGCCAAAACAGATCAGGGCCAAAAAATCCACAATTAGTAAGTTTTTGATGGGGGTATGGCAAGAGTATTAGGTTTTTTTTTTTTTGAGAAGTTTTGAGGGTATTTTAATCTATTTGTATAGACCTTTTACTATAGATAGATGATGCACCCTAGCAGGATCGCGACCCTTTGTCCCGGCCATTATAGCAAGTGTGTCGCCCAGGGTATAAGGCCCATAAGTGGCATGATCACTTAACGTCATCCTTACCTTCCTCCAGGTTATTACCGAGAGTCTGCTTAGGGTTCCAAACTCAACAATAGCAACTAAACACGAGAGTTGCGCTCGTTGTAGGACTTAACCCAACACCTTACAAAACATTTTTATTACTGTTCTTAATGCACTTTGGACAAATTTTCATTCCCAGTGCATTTTATAATTGAAGTTTCTATTCATGATGCATGTAATCTAATAAACATGTTTCTAGTACATTTAACTTAATAAGTCTTCAATAAATGCATCCCAAATCACCAATGATGCGCTATATTCATCGAAATTCGCAATACTTCTTAAACCTACTTTTAAGGCCGCTCTGTTGGAACCAAGGATGAAAATATCGGAAATTTCGGAAAATTTCACCGGCAAGGAGGGGGTGAAGAAATTGACCGAAATATCGGAGCGTTGTCTTATTTGGAGCACACAGATCCATTTCTAGGATCAAAACGACGAAGATGAACGATTAATTTGTGAAAAATAGACGTAAAATAAGGTTTTTTTAGTCGGGTCATGCCATTTGGTTAAAAAACCCGATTTGCAGACCCGCTAGAGGAAGAAGGAGATGACTGTTAGCTTTTTCTAATTACATTATATATTATATGTTGATTAGATTGTCAACTAAAGCTTCCTAGTTGAATTGGTGTTGGCACTTTTGGGTGGGTTGGGGGGTCTTGGGTTCAAACAACCCCCTGGACACTAATTCCTTTTCATTTTTTTTTTTTCAATTTTTCAACAAATCTTTGGTTTTTTCCCTTTTTGTTTTTCTAATTTTAAATATATTAATTCATTCCAAAATTTGAACGAAATTAGACCCTATTTTTTCATCTTTTTTTTCAATGAAAAATATATTTTGATTTATTTTTTCATTTTTCTTCCATTTAATTTTTTTTATGCTTATGGTTATGTTTTAAATAATATTAACATTGAATTATAGTAATTCAATTCAATTTATTTTTATATTTAAGATTTTATATTATTAGTCATCCTCAGAATCATATTGCATCATATTATTCATCATATATTTATTATATCAAATTAATTTTATAATTTTATTAGTCTTATATAACCATTATTGGATATTTAAATTTTTCCCAAAGTTTCATTAAAATTTTCTAACTTTTAGATTAAATTTCCGTCATTTTTATTGATCGGAAACGATATCGATATTTAGAGCGAGATTTCCGTAAATTTAACTAGCGATATATCTATCGATATCGATATTTCAATCCTTGGTTGGAACCAAAATAGCTCAACCCATGAATTTTAGAGGTGAAAACTGAAAAGTACAACTTGTGGACATCCTGAGACGAAAACATTTGCTCCATTATAAATGGCCACAGAATAAATACAAAGGTACACCAAATTGAAATTTTAAGTAGGGTGACTAGAAAATAATACTAATGATAATTAAGCAGCGTCCTAGACATTTACATAAGAGGATCAAACCAAAAGTATCATCCATGGCAGTAACAAAGAGTTTCTGCAAATTCACATAGCCAACTGTTGTTAAATAAGGGAGAGATTGATATTTGATAAACAGGCTGCTTTCCGCACATCTTACCAAAAGTCGCATCACAGAATGGCACAATTGGTCTCCCCTCTTTTACGAAGCTCCTCCTCTGCTTTCATCAGATGTTCTCTCAGCTTACGAATTTCATCATTCGCCTTCTCTTGAGCAAATTGCGCACTCTCTTCTGATCTTAGTCGTGCAGCCTGTTCATCTGCCAACTGTTGCTCAAGCCTATCAGTGCTCTCTTTCAACTTCCCCTCAACCTGCATAACAACATCATCATCATTCATCATCAACATGTTTCATGATTCAAAAGAAATACAACATCTTTGTATTTCTCTTAGGGTACCCCAGTGGCTAAAAGCTTTAATGTCAAGACCATTAATTCAATGATTGTAGCAGACAAATTAGTAACTGTCACACTAAGAATAGATCCATCTTTTTCTCTAAGCTTGCTTATGTATCGCATGTTTCTACAGGAATACCTTATGGAGTTTTGAAAATGGATAAATATTAGTCTAAAACGAGTATAAGAACAACATATAATAGCTCAAACTTTATAAGAATACCAGAACTAAATGAAATTTGGTTTAACCAATCCCATGGACTAGGGGAATTAAATTGTAGATGAATGAAAAAACTAACATATACAAACCATAGATTTAAGCATGGTACTTATGTCACATATAAATCAGATGACTATTGGTTTGCAGGTTTTGCATCTCTAGAACAAACAAAAGATGGGTAGAGTGAGATGGAGGGAGGAAGGAAGTGACAGAGAAAACTCTCAATCAATTTTTTGACAATTATAAAACATATGGCTGGTAAAAGCTATACTGATTTATTAAACGTACAAAACATTTTTCAGATATGAACAACTAACAAGCCACTAGAAAATTTCTAAAAGCTAAATACTTAATCAAAAGATGTCAATGATCGAGGACAAATTTCTACAACCACTGGACTTGAATTACTAAATAGTTCGAGAGTTCATTCATCCTAAAATTCCAAGGTACTTTAAAGTGAGAATATGGTCGAGGTAATCAATGACAAAAAAGAAAAGAAAAAAACGAGACTGCTACATAGGCTTTAGGCTTTCACAATAGGCCGGAAAATTTGAGTGTAATGGGATGATTTCTATCTTTCAGAGCAATATATTGCTCTAAACAGTTTAGTTTCTATTGTGGTGGACCCACATCATTTAATGGAGAGAGAAATAAAACAAGCAATAAATATGTAATGACCAATAAAACAAGTTGGGACCCACAATTAGTACATAAAACTCACACCTATAACACTTAATAGTGTAGAAATAGCCATATAGGAATCAAACTCAGGTGGCTCTGATTCTTATATATGGGAATCAAACTCAACTAAATGACTGCGGAAGGCCTTACTAAATGTGCTGAGATAAGAGTTTGTATAAGATTATTGAAAGATTTTGATATGGTGGTATTCTAGGTTTAACCAAGTACAAATACTACAAGTGTCTAATATGAAGATCAGTTGTTAAACCTAAACACAAATGTGATGAAAATTTAGAAGAATCCATTACCATCTCAGTAATTAGTTTCAGCTGATCATCATATGCACGCTGCATGTGATCCTTCAAGTCGGATATTTCCCGTTTAGAATACCCAGTAAAAGAATTTACTTCTTCTTGTTGATCAAGAAGACTAGCCCCTCTCTGTCAGATACAAAAAAATTTTGATCATGAAATTTTCAAAGAACGCAAACTGGTCATCATTTAAGAAAAGTATGAGACAGGGTGTTAACACACATGCAAGGATAAAAAAAGAAAGGCTTATTGATAGACAAGTGTGGATATCGAGGCTAAGTAGTAACTATCAATAAATTAAAAAATTAAGTATGTACCTTCACTTCAGCAAATATCTCATCTGTGTATGGCCGTCCACCATTCTGTGTTATGACCTTGTTTACAAGGTTGAGAAGCTTCTGAACTTGTTCAACCCTCTTTCTTTCATCCTTAGTCTTGTTGTCAAAAAGCACACAGCGATTTTCACACAGACCAAGAATTTCCTAAATTAAACAGAGTCAGTTGAATTTCAAGTACGTTATCAGTAATGGATTACAAAAAGAAGAAGAAAAAATTATAAATAACACCCTCTAAACTTTCAGGTATGTTTGGATAAGGAACTTTAAAGTACCGAGGGATTTACATTATAATACTAAGAAACGCAGTACCAACAATTGAATAGAGTAACTGCAAGCCACTAGTTGAATAACTAAGAAGGAAGCACATGCACGACATGAGCATAAGAAGACCAACTAAACAAGGGATTCCAAAGTAACACCTATCATTTCAATCCATCTAAATGTGTTGCATCTAATCATTTCGAAATCCATTGGTACTCTGAAGTTCCTCATCCAAACATAGCCTAATAGATTTTACTCTTTCCTAAACTTGCTTTCCTTTTTATTTTACTTATTTTAGTTGGAATTCTGGAAACACCCCAAACAAGGTTAAGTAATATAAGTTAATTATAAAATGTGAAATCATTACAAATAGTCCTAGATTAAGCTATCAAGTAAAAATGGACACCAATGCAAGTCATAACATATTAAGAATAGAAAAGAGTCATGACAGTTATAACAAGAACAAAGAAAGAGTAGAATGTAGTCAAGAATAGAGGGCAATTTAATGTAAGTAACCTTTAAAGGCTCTGGACAATCACGGCCCAAATAATCTTCCAATGTCTCATCATTTTCTTCAAGGTCATCTCCTCCAGTAAAGACCACAATCATGTAATCAATAATTTTGCTTCCAAACAAAGTTTGCAAGCTCCGTAAAGCAGCTTCTTCTTCCTGTGAAAAGCGGCTCCTGACCGAGAAAACTACAAGAACAGCATGTATTCCATCCTTCGCCAAACCAATGCATTTGACAATTTCTTTACCAATAAAGTCCGACTTTGCACTAAAATCAAAAAGACCTATAGCATACCACACAAATCAACAGAATTAAACATAGTTTCTAAAGACTAGTGCCATAATGCAAGTACATACGCAGGTCCTCTAGCTGGTTGAATGTATAAAAAGCAATATAACTCAGTAGGCTTCTTACCCGGGGTGTCAATAACATTCACAAGTTGTCCATCCCTCAATACAGTGTTTTCCAATTGACAAGTGCCCGTAACACCAGCAGAGCTTGTCTTGGATTTGAAGGCCCTTCTTCCAATAATACTGTTACCTGTTGCACTTTTTCCATTACCAGTCCGTCCAACTAAGACCACAGTGCGAACGGCGTTTGACAACGGAGTAAACTCCCAGTCATCATCAATCGAGCTTCCACCCATTATATACAATCAGGATACCTACCAGCCATTCAATTCTATCAACATTCTATCAATAATTTATCTTGTGAAGATCATGCATAAGACCAATCACACCTCAAATTTTGGTTGACAATAATTCGCATTAATTCATTCATCAAAGACAAATTCAAACCATTAAACAAATTACCCAAAATACGCATAACTAAACTAATGCATGCTGAAATCAGAAATTCCTACACTAAATTAAGCAAACGATCATCACCAACTATGAAGTAAATCAAATATATAAGTTTATCATAACAAACCAAGTTCTAAGTTTAGAATTAGAAAATAATAAAATATGACGTTGATCCTAATTAAGCCAAGAAATTCACCTACCAGCAAAAGCAAGTGCAGAAGAAACGAACTAAACAGTAATCAAAGCTGAAATGAAAGCCCAAATCAGCCATCAGAAACACTAATTCCAACTCCTTTGAAAGACAAAACAAAGCATATATACCTGACAATACAGAAAGCAAACAGTTGAAAAGTTGCGAATTCCTTTCGCTAACCTCGTTTTTCCAGTCGACCAAACAGATCATAAAACTTCGATCGAAAAACAAACAAAAAACTGAGAAAACACAAAGGGAGGGAATTTAGAGATGACTTACTAGGAAAGAAGGAAAGAAAGGGAAGAGAGTGGCAGCCAGTGGGAAAAGAGATACCGAAGAGGCGTTTTAATTTATTATCTTTTTATTTATTTCTTGTGGGTACTCCTATATATCCAATGAGATTGGGTTTTCCACTGATATTTCGGGATATTAAATTCGATATTTATAATTAGTAGTATCTCTATAATTATAAAGCGTAGGTTTCATCAAAATATTTTAGATGGAAATATACTTATTTAATGAAAATTCTAAAATAAGTTGATCAAGAAATACGAACAAAATAATAAAATAAGTTATATCAATTAAAATTTTAAAAATATTTATTATACAACTAAGCATAATAAATCGATTATTCCAACGGCAATTAAAAAAATAAAAAAACCTAGTCCTTTTCCAATTTTCACTTGAGGGATTAGTACTATAGCATTCCTCGAGTCCTAGTTGATATGATATGTAAGTATAATTCAAGCATATAAATAAATATTTTAATATGAAAGCATAGTTTAAATATAAAGAAATTGAAGAATATCGATATTAGACTTAATAAATACGTGAATATATGTACCGTATTGTTATATAATCAACTCCCTCCTCTCACAAATTAAATGAAATTAAAAGAAAATAAAAAAAACACAAAGAAGATAGCTTATTTGCATGCAATAGGGCAGCTAGAAAGAGCCGGCCATAGTATATAGGGCTTCGACTCACGGATGAAGAGAACCTAAATTTTTTTAATTAGTTTAATTTTTTTGGAAAAAATTAATAAATGTTAAAATTGTTGAAAAAGTATTTAAATTAAATGAAAGGATTTTAAATTTAATATTTTATTAATAAATTAAGCCCATGTTCTTGAAAAATATTGATAAGGGTTATTATGATTGATATGTAGTTATCTAATTTGTGTTAAGTTTTATATGTACATATCTTGTAAAGTTACTAGGTCTTTAACTCTCATAGTAACAAACAACTTGTATATATTTGTCGTTTTGGTTATTGGATGAATATTGAGATATACCTATTATTAGAAAAATATTTTTTTTTTTTTGTGAAGAATAAGAAATGTATTGATTTAAGACGAATATAAATGTTTAAATCATTTTCAAGGAAATTAAACAACCAAGAGGGTTCTAAGCCTTACCATCTAGAACATCGCTTAGAGCAATTGCATAATGCATCAACCTCATGGGCCGCTACATTAGCCGTCCTTGGAACATAGCGCAGGGACACCATCTCAAATAAGGGATGCAATGCCTAGATATCGTGCACCAGGCCATCAATATTAGCATCCACACCTATACTAGTCCTCACACACTGCACTAATAATTTTTAATCAACCTCAAATAAAACATTCTTACAGTTGAAATATGCGCACACAGCATGGTAGCACTCACCGCCATAGCCTCAGCCTGGAGGTGCTATTACAATGAAAACCACCCTCACCACCGCCAACAATAAAAGTTCCCAAAGAAGACCTGCGGACCCATCCAAATGCACCACGTCATGTAGACGCAAAAAAAAACCCATCATAGTTTATTTTCACACATCCAATAGGAGGCCGCTACAAGCCACATCCACCCTAGGGGCATCAATAAGAGTGGGCACCCTCTAGACAAGCACTGGTTTGGCAAGGATGGCAGAATTAAATTCCTGCAGTTGTTCTAACATCAATCAAATAGCATCATTGGGTTAAATAAGAATGTCATTATAACAGCGCGCATTACAACACTTCCATAACCTCCACAAACCAAAAACTAGGACCTAAATGGTAGACTCATGTTGCCCACTAGAAGTAAAGATAAAGAGGAAGTATTTCTAAAACCATAGAAAATCTCTACCCTCAAGGTTCCTCATGTTAGCCTGTAAAAGACATCCAAACCAAAAGAATTGGGCATACTTATAGTGAAAAAATAAATGTACTCAGGTTTCCTCCCCTTCTTCGCATTGAGGGCATATATTATCCACCAAGATTCTTATTTTTACCAAATTAGCTTGCACAGCTAGATATTGTTTACAGTCTTTCCAGATGAATAGTTTCAACTTATACGGTGTTGTAGTTGTCCAAATAGAATCCCAAAGTTATGTATCTTGTGTCAGAACTAGATTCCCCATTACCTTGTCTTCTTTTGATTACACCATTTCAGAGCATCTCCATAGCTAAAATGATAGAACTGCTCCAAAAGTGTTTTGATAACCATGCATGATCCTACTCCCATTTGACATCTCAATCAATATACCTGAAATACCTTGAATAGTAAATTTTTCAGACAAGGGATATACATGTCTTGAAAATGCAAGCCAACTAGAATCTGTCCTCGCGGGGTCATTGCTCACATCCAACCCACTGACCCCATCGAGCTGTGGAATCTACCACTTCGGCTCCTCCCGAGCCTTAAACCGATAATGCAATTCAATTCGAGTGTCAGGACCTGACCCTCCTCGGTCAGGACCCGACTCATCTAGCACGATATTGTCCGATTTGGGCCTCCTTGCCCTTGCCCTCACGGTTTTGTTTTCGGGAGCTCACGGTGCAACTTCCCAGGGGGTCACCCATCATGAAATTGCACCAGCCTCAACTCGCTTAACTTTGGAGTTCCAACCGAACCCAAAGCCACTGAGCTCCCAAAAGGCCTTGTGCTAGATAGGTGTGTGTCTACACCTTTAAGGCACACCACCATTCCCCTCCCAGACCATTTCCCTCGTAGGAATGTGGGATCTTTCATCGTTTGCTCTAGGACACTGGTCTTACAATCCATCCCCCTTAGGGCCCAGCGTCCTCGCTGGCACACTTCCCGGTCGGAGTCTAACTCTGATAACATTCTCTCAGGACCCGACCCTCCTCGATCAGGACCCGACTTATCTAGCACGATATTGTCCGCTTTGAGCCTCATTACCCTTGCCCTCACGGTTTTGTTTTCGGGAGCTCATGGTGCAACTTCCCAGGGGGTCACCCAGCATGGAATTGCACCATCCTCAACTCGCTTAACTTTGCAGTTCCAACCGAACCCAAATCCACTGAGCACCCAAAAGGCCTCGTGCTAGATAGGTGTGTGTCTACACCTTTAAAGCACATCAACATTCCCCTCCCAGATCATTCCCCTCGCAGGAATGTGGGATCGTTCACCGTTCCCTCCAGGACACGGGTCTTATATCGAGTCTCATTCCAAGATTCTCATCACATCAAGAGTTTATGACCATTTTCCCAGAATCATAGGAGGTCCATGTATATCAATATTAATGGCCTTTTTACTTGAACACATAAAAATGTCTCGAAATCATAACTAATCACCTCAGAAATTACACCATTAGATTCAGAATTCAAAAATAAGAAACTTTCGTATTGACCATAACCAAAAGCTACCATCCACATGTCGTCATGCGCCACCTAAGTGTCCTGCGATTGGGCTTCACGTCCCGCAAAAGGGTTGGCCTCACTCTATTGCGGGTCTCATCATCATGACCAAAGGCGATAACCTTTGTTTCATAGAATCTTGTGGTATGAGATAGGCGACCACAACACTTGAAATAATCTTGGAGCTTTTCATACCGCAATCTAATCCATTTTGTCCGCTTATTAGGGAAATCCACACAAGTATCACGCATAAGGGGTTCTAAGACATCCAAACATATGTGGACCCTTATGAACCTGCCAATGCACTCGTCCCTCTTAGACTTATCAATGTTAAGCACCTTTCCAATCTAACCACCAATGCACCTCACCACTACCAACGTCATGTTGAAAGGCGGGACTCCATGAATTTGATCCAAAACACTGCCTTTCTTAACTTCAGTGAATGGAAGCTCTAACCATGATGAATATCACTCATCAGCACAAGAGCATCCTTAAAGAGCCATGGCTCCATCTCAAGAACCCTTGTCTTGTCATGTAAGGAACCAAAAAGAACCAAGAGCCTCTTATCCCCCAATCTCTCAAAGATAGATACTAGTCATGCCTCTTCATAATCATGTGAACACAGAGACAAAGGCTTCATGATTCACTACATTTTTCATGAAGACCTCCGACACCAAGTTAAACTTAGCCCCACCAGTATGTCGTTTGCCTCATTCTTCCTTTGGACCACCCCAATCCATTCTTTCTCTGATAACTGAAGAGTGGTACCCAGCCATGCTTCCAGATCTTCCATCCGAGGAACCCAACACTTGCATGAAAAGTAAACTTTGCTGCATCTCGTGATGCACACAGCTCGCACCCTTCAATACCTTTGAGATGTTGGTTCAAATCCTCACCTATTTAAACTCTCTCGCTTAGATGGTGCACGAAATAACAAGGAAGAAGGCAAGAAAATCCACATTACCTAAAACCCTAGCAAAACCCAAGTAGAGCGAAATAAAACCCTCATTCCTAAACGGGGACTTTCAATTTTGTTATACATAATATTTGATAAAATTGAACTTTTTTTCATTTTAAAGAAATATAATGTGACTATTTTTTGAATGTATGTTTAAGTAATCTATTTAAATTCTTGGAATTTTTTTTATTGCTAGAAAGAAAAAAAATAAATTTATAAAGTACATATATATTATTTTTCTTTGTATAATGTAGAAATAAAAGTACTTTTTAAAATTTTCGCCTCAATCTCGAATTTATTAGACTGGGAACCCTCTAAAAATTAAAAGAAAAGAAAAACCAAATAAAATGGCTTATATGCAAGAAATGGGCAGCTAAAAAATAAAGTATAGGCTTTTTAGTCAGAATGCACCATGGACTACCAATTTTGTCTCAAAATGCACCATGAACTTGTTTTAGCGTCAAATTGCACCCTAAACTTCCATTTTCATTCCAATGACACCTTTTTCATCTAAGGGTGTTAAATAGAGAGGTAAATTGGTCTATTTGAACACTTTAGTTTTTAAAATAAGAATGAAGATGAAATGGCAGCTAATTGGGCGACACATCAACTGATGATGTGGGAAATAATCCCCAAATAATGGGTCGAGCTTGGTCGTGGTGAAGAAAAAAGATAGCAAGGATGATTTGGTCGTGGTCGAGATGAGGTTGGTCATGGTGGAGGACGAGTTCGGTCGTCAGCGGCAGCATTTTGTGGTCGTGGTCGAGGGCGTGTTTGGTCGTCGACAGGCGTTGTTCACGACAACGAGAAGTATAGAAGCAGCCCCACGAGCAACAGAGAATCACCAAGGTTGGTCATGGTCTACGACTTTGTGGGTGTTGAAATTCCTCGAATTTCGCTTATGGAGAGATGATTACTTGCAAACCCGGAGGCGAACAATAACATATGGTTAGCAAAATGATTTGTTTCAACATTTTCGAATATGAGTTTTATGGAAGTGATGGTGAAATTAAACAACTGGTTGATTTTGTGCTTAAATTGTTGGTACTGTTGATGATTTGATGTAACATCCCGGAAATCTGAGAAAATGAAAAATGACAATTTTGCACATATAGAGTTAAAATGTTGACTTTTTGGTCGGGAGACTTTCTGAAAATTTCATGAGGACTATTACATAGGTCTCGAACTCCTGAATACGTAGACAAGAGGCACACCAGAAATGGAGTTCAGATAAAATTATTTTGGGTCAAGATAATATAAGGGCATTATGGTAATTTTGATGTAAAGGGTAAATTAGTAATTTTACAATTTATACATATGAATCATATAAGTTTGTTTAGAATATTCTCAAGGTTTCCCTCTCTCTTTTTTGCTACCGACTTATGAGTTTATAAATATGGGAAGTGTGTGCATGTGTAGGTATTGGATGGAGATGGCTCAAAGAGAAGAAAAATAAGAAAAAGGTAAGGCCCTTGAGAGAGAAAGAAAAGGGAAAGAGAGAAAGAAGAGAAGAAGGAGAAGAAGAGGAAAAAGAAAAAAGAAAGGGAAAGAAGGGGTGGCCTGGAGTGAACCCAGGTTCCAAACCCGTAAGGTTAAGAGTGGTTGTGGAGTGTGAGGGGTTTTCAAAGTTCCTAGCTTCCTACAAAGAATTCTAGGATGTTTGTCAAGTCCCTAAGACCATTTTGGGACAGAAAGGACAAAGGTTTGGGCTTGAGAAAGCCACAGACAGCAGCTCGGAACCATGGTCGAAAGCTAGAATCTTGGACAAGGCTATCGAGGTAAGTTTTCTGAACTTAAAGGTTATAGATCATTTCCTAGGAACAAAACGAAGAATATGGACGTTTGAATTATAGGAAACGGATGAGTAAAATGGGTTTTAGAACCGAGTCTGGTCGTCGGGTATGGCAACCCGAATCGTTGCTCCACATGGAGGTTGTTGATGATAGTCTAGCATGTGAAGCCCACTTGCAGAAATCCTCACCGTGCGTGAGGGCGCGTGCGACGGTTTCTACGACGGTCGTCAACATGAAAGATGCACGTTTTCCATTATGAGTTTATTGGTGCTAGATTTTATTTAATTGGACAACATTTGATTATATTTTTGAATTGCCAAAGTATTATGTTTACATATTAATTAATAATTAATCTAAGAGGATTAAGCCTAATTAGGGTTAATCTGGACATTAAAGAGTACTTAAAATCAAATCATTTTTATGTGAATTCAATGATAATTAGTTGTTTACGATTTTATATGAATTTTGGTAATTTTTATGAAAATAGTAAGTATACCTTAATTTATTAAACATATTATGTTAACTAGTTAAAGTGTCTAAAGCATAAATAGGAGAATTATAAATCTTAGAATTGTTGGGTAAATGTGACCTTAAGGTGTGAATTATATGATTTACGAGAAGGTGGTTATATCAAGGCGATGATACGATGATACACATTTGATGATTTATATGTGATGTTGATCATGTTACTAATGATATGATGAAGACATACAAGTGGTGTCATGACGACATGTGTTGGTATCGGTAAAATAGTGAGTTAAAAGGATTTATGGAAAATTTCCTATTTTAAGTTTGTTATGAATAACCGACATTATAAATGGTAATAGTTCATATACTATAAGTAAGACCCAAATATAGTGTAATTAACGGACTCGTTTACTTGATGGGGTAAGTGGGTTGGATGTGGATGGTAACCCCGTGAGAGTGGAATTAGTTTGATTAGTTCGTTAATGTGTGAAAATTGATAAAGTAAGGAAATATCTCTTGTCTGACAAGAGTTGTCATACGAGAGTAGGTCTGGTCCGCTTTTTTTAAGGAATTTGGGACGGGTCTTGTCAGTTAAGGTGGTCCGAAGAATCAAAAAATTGGGAGGGTTTTATTGCATAAGTTTTTCGTATTGTTGATGATTTGGTTGATTTTATGTCGAATTAGATTGATCGCTATATACATATAGAATTAAAAAAAAACAAGGGTTTTATTAGATTTGGGAGAATCTGCAACTTTCAAAGTATTTTCAATGAGCTTTCAGGCCTTATTGTTCCTTATCTCAACTCTCGTGTTCTAACTCTTTTCAATCTTGTCATATGGTTTCTTATGTGCTTGAAATTTCAATTGGGGTTTTGGAATAGTTTTTTCTTGATAGAAAAGTAAAAGAAAAAGATGGTAAACTTAGAAGGTCCATCTCTAAAGAGATGATTTCATTTGCTACGTCTTATTTTGAAAAATGATGGGAAGGTTGAGGCTTGAGAGTGAAATGTTGTTAAAGAAAATAAAGTCCAAGGCTGGCCCCTTGTTGTATTTGTATATTCCCTTGTTGATTGATTTGAGATGATTGACTGATTTATCTTGGATGTTTGATCAAAATAAGGGACTGCTGTATATTCAATTTGTAATGTCCATTGGGTTTGTTGGAAATGTTTTATAACGTTTGGGGTCATGTTTGGTTAATTTGAGAGTATAAAAAGTTTTATGTTTTAGGCTTAGGAATATAAGGGAACGTGAAAGTTTAGACTTGGATTTCTAAGGATTACCACTTATGTACATAAAATAGCCAAATTCCATTCGACTGTAATCCGAGTCGTCATTATTTGGAGGTGCTTCATTTGATAAGAGATAGGAGAACTATAGAGTAAAAACATAACAGTTTACTGCCTTATGACCTTAAAATTCTTAATTATTGATATGTGAAATGGGATTATCTTTTTTGTTACAGTGCTGGTCAACTGATGATGAGTTTGGCATAGTATTCTTTACTTTCTATGGTTTTCACTTGACTTTAAATTTCTAATGTTCCTCCAAATTAAAGTTTATAAGGTTTTCCCATGTATTGTTGAAATTTTTGTCGAACCAAATAATTGGATTCAAACTATGATATGAGGATCATTATAGAATTAGTAATCTAAATGAGATTTTATGTTTCTTGTATTTTAGTATATATAACAAGTAGATGACCTTGATTTGATCCCAATGGTCTACAAATTTTATTTGTGAGCATCTTCGCATAATATATGTTTCTTATTAAATTTTACTTTGACCTTCATTTTATATAACAAGTAACCTCAATTAGTATATATACCTATACTAAATTGATTGTATTTATGTGTTTTGTACATGACGCTAATATTTTCAGCT
>JAVSMK010000024.1:0-50000 GCA_032719365.1 Prinsepia uniflora
TACAAAATAACAAAATAAAAATAGACATATAAAATACTCAAATTTAATTCAATTTAGAGGATAACTAATCACATCAACATCACATCATAATTGTACTACATTTCAACTTATAACAATGCATAGTTGCATATTTGAAAATTCAAAGACGGCTAAAGCATGTCTTAATTGGAAGGCTCATAATCAATCAACCCAAATCAAACTCCATCTCTACCGCGCAATTACACGTATTTACCACGGGAGTCAATTATCTCGGTTTTCCTATTCACCGAAACAAATCTTCCCCCCAACGGTAAAAAATTGCCGCCGAAACCGTAACAAATCCGGAGTTCCACACGATTCTAAGGGCCATTATGTAATTTTACAACTTTTTAAGTATCAACCATTGCTCATTCCAGCAACGCACTGCTTCGCAACGTCTCTCTCTCTCACTCACTTGCGCCTTTTCTCGAGCGGGTCATCCGCACTGCTTTTCCGGTCACTGTCGCCGGTAAACTACCGGAGATCGAACTCCGACCAGGTTCCGTCAAGGAACTCAAACTGGTCGAACCCCAACCCTCGCCTTGGACCGTTGGAGTGAGTGGGAGTGATAGAGAACTAAAAAACTCATAATCAAAAGCCAACTAAAGGCCACAAGCCACATCACCCAAACTTCTTCACATGGTGACACGGTGTCGTTTCACTAGAAGACCCACGCGACCATGCCGTCTGATGTTGCGATTTTGAATTGGGATAGAGGGCCTGGATAAGCCGGAGATATGGGGAAGGTGGTAGTGGGATTGGCGGTTGGGGTGGCGGTGGTGGCATGTGCGGTGGCGACGGTAGTGGTGGGTCGGAGAATAAGGAGCAGAAGGAAGTGGAGAAGAGTTGTTGGGGTTTTGAAGGACCTCGAGCAGAGCTGTGAAACCACGGTAGGTAGGTTGAGGCAGGTCGTGGACGCTATGGCTGTGGAGATGCACGCTGGTTTGGCCTCTGATGGGGGCTCCAAGCTCAAAATGTTGCTCACTTTTGTGGATAAACTCCCCAATGGGTACTAGTTTTTAGTTCCTTCACTTGATTTTCTTCAATGAAATTTTCAGTTTTAGTTTTTTGAGCTGGTGTTGTTTTTTTTTTTTTTTGTGGTTTTAGGTAATTTTATTCCTTGATGAAAATTTGGGTGCTTATTTAATGGGTTTATCATTTATGTTTGGTTATTTGGTGTTTTCTTTTTTTTTTCTTGGCCAAGAAAGTAACTTCATGTTAGCCTTCTGATTTTAGATTTTGATATTTGAGTACTGCATTTGTTTGATGTGTATGTGGTTTGATAATTTGTTGTTTTGTTACCATTCTTCGGTGGGCTTTCTCTTAATGTCATAATTATTGGTTTATTTATCTTTTGTTACTGTAGTTTCGCGCCGGTCTTTTGTGTGCATTTCATATTGCCATCTGGTTTGTATTGTCGCTTAGTACTGTGATCTCCCTTGCTTGAATTTCTTAATTAAGGTGCCATTTTGGAATTGTTGGATGTTGGTTTTTTTCTGCCTTTGTTCTCCATTATACTGATATGCCAGCTCTTCAATTTGGATAATTGTAAGTTATTCGATTTTCCATGTTTTAGTATCCCTGGTGTTTGACATTGACACTGGTAAATCAATCGTATCACTAATGTTATGACTTAGAGGATCTAAATGGTACTTTCTTCCCTTTCCTGTCGTTCTCATGCTGAGTGTAATTACAGTAACATTCTTTAGCAGTGCGGTGTTAAGATTCAATGTGGATATTTTTTTTTTTTCATTTCCGATTCCCCTTTTTTACCTTTTCTTTTTTTCATAGTCCTGTTCTACAATACTTTCTCAATCAGTTGAAGGTTCCAACTTGGACTTGATTCTATTGGCCATCTGCTTAGACATAAATATGGTTGATAAGTCATGTTTTAATAGAATTATGTATTATTTCCGATGATCATGTCCAGATCATTTGTGCGTCTAGTTTGGCAATGATTGATGCAATTTCTTGTTGCAAAATTAGCAGAGACACCACTACCTCTAAAGGGCCTTTGCTTTGAAAGTATTCCTTATATGATTTTGCTAATGGTGATGGGGTATATGTGCACTAATAGTGGGACATTGTCTACTTTGCATTGACATAGTTTAGGATGACGGATATTTGGTAATTCATTCAATCATATAGTGTAAATTATAATTTATCTATGCACCTTTAATTTCTGCATAAGGTGTATTTGTAAAATGGGATCAACGTTTTCATTTGAAAGACCAAACTATCCCCTTAGTTATAAACTACTGCTCCTGGTTGTGTATTATTTGTGATATTATTTAGAGGAGAGGTGCAACTGAGAGTTGAGATTACCTGTTTGATGTCTCTTCATTTCCCTATTGCATTAAGTTTAGGGCCGACAGGTGTTTTGTAATTCCGAATCATGGTTTTCATGTTTTACTTTTACAAGAGGTGTCTGGCTTATCGTTGGCAGAAGAAGTGAAATCCTTGTGCGATGGCTGCATTATTGTACTGTGGATAAACAAATAGAAGGGCCTTTTTAATACTTTTATTTTTTATATTTATGATGGGTTTTTTGTGGCGCTTTTGACTTCTTTTTAGTCTTTGGTTACTGTGGAGTTTCACGGTGTATGATTACGCAAATGAGAAGGATGCTGTTATTTAAAATTTTGTTTAGCTTAGATTCATGTAGGCTGTCCATTAGCTGGTTGATACTCTTTACAGTTTTTTCTATTGGTGGACATCTTGTTTATCTTGTTTACATATTCTTATGGATTTATAAGTATTGTTTCTGGTAAAAATATAGGTGAGATTGATTATTCTTATTTTTTAATCTTTTGGGTCAGGAGCGAGAAAGGGACTTATTATGCACTAGATCTTGGAGGTACTAATTTTAGGGTCTTGCGGGTTAAGCTAGGAGGTACAAGGTCCTCTACCTTTGAACATGATGTATATCGCCAAGCCATTCCCCAAGATTTGATGACTGGGACAAGCGAGGTGACTGAATTTACGCCTTCAGATTTTATAACTGTATAGAACATACTTGAATCTTTCAATATGCTGCTGTCAACGAAACTAATAGATTTCAATTTCCTGCAGGATCTATTTGATTTTATTGCTTCATCGTTAAAGGAGTTTGTTCAAAGAGAAAGAGATGTTTCTGAGCTTTCACTGGAGAGGAGAAGGGAGCTTGGATTTACATTCCCTTTTCCCGTGAAACAAATGTCTGTTTCATCAGGCAGTTTATTAAAGTGGACTAAAGGGTTTGTCATTGAAGACATGGTTAGTTGCATGGTATCCAGTAAATTGTACCTAAACAAAACTCAACTATTATAGGGAACTTTGTCAAGGCAAGATCATAGATGCTTAAAAACCATTTTTTTCTTGCTGTGGCTTAAATTAGATGGTACTAGCTCTAGTTGCATGCTTAGGCACGCAAGCATGCAAGTCTTCCATGAAGCAGTATTTGAATCAGTTGAAGTTCCGTTTTTAGGTTGAGTTTTGATTTTGTCCATGACCTCAGAAGCTGATTATGCTTGGCCCAAAAATGATCTTAATGTTGTTCATTTATCAATAGTGAAGTGGATGTTGTGATTTAGGAATCTTTTAAGTATTTATCTTAGTGAGTTATGCATGGAAAATCTCGCTCCCCTTCTCTCCTGATATGTGCTCTTTAAAATCTTTGTCAGGTTGGAAGAGAGATTGCAGGATGCTTAGAGAAAGCAATGACCAGGAAAGGCCTCAATATGAGAGTGGCAGCACTTGTAAGAAATCCGTTTTTCATTTTTGAGTAATATTGCTAACTGCTTCTGCATATTCCTGCTGGAATCAAATTTGTGTTAACATGGGGGGGTTGTCTTTGAGAAACAAAAAATTCTGGACTGTTTTTTCGTTTATGCAAAAAACTCTGCAATGTAAGAAATGGGAAATTTCTTAATTGTCTTTACTATGTCATAGACTCATAGTTATGCTGTAATCCCTAAATCACATTTGAATCTAGCTCACCACCCTAATGGCTTCATTATATGCATATGCAGATTTTGCTTATTTGGTACAAAACTTTACGTTTAATTTTAATATATTTATAAGTTTTCCTTTGTGCATTACATCTGATTTGTGGTGGCATTATTGTTATGCACACACGTGTGTTGGAAAATTTAAAATGATGCATTGACTTCAATTATCTTGGTTATGATACTATGGATGTTTTAGCAAACTAAACTGGTGAGGTTAGCTGGGAGAGTAACAGACTTTATATGCCAAAATACCCTACTTTTTTTGCTTGCTAAAGATTTATAAACTATGCATTTTGTCTTAACAAATTATATGATTTAAGGTTAAAATCTGTAACATCTTAATAAAAAGAAACAAGTACTTGATGTCTAAAAAAGAAAATATTTGTGAGATATTGCAATGCTCATTGCAAATTAATAAGTGGTTAGTAAGGTCACACCTTTGAAACTATTTTGTCAACTTACACAATACAATGTATGTGATCTACTGCAGTCAATCCAATTTAGCGTATATTATATCTTCTATTTTTATTCATATTTTTGGGCATTCGGAGAAGTTGGCATGTTTTATTTAATGGCTATTGAACACTATTCTAACAACTGTTTTGCACGATATTTTAAAATGTTTTATTAGATCTAATACAGGGGCAGTCAGTTGCACTGGGATTTATATAATGGTACAATGTTAGCATTGATAATTGCCTTATTTTTACTGCTTTTATTGTGTTAAATATATAATATTATTTTTAGGGAAAAGCAATTAATCTAGTGAAAACCATTAGTTGGTTATATCGTAGCGGATAAAGTTTTCTGATGTAACAACCGAAGGGCCCGTTCAGGAATGTCTCTTTTGAAGTGATTTTAGAAAATATCTACATTTTAAAAGTTTCATTAAAGGACTCAAATGGTTACCTTGTGTTTCAAACAACCACATCTAGGGAGAAGCATCTGGTGTCAAAACCTCTTAGAATTGATTTCAAGCCTTCCATAATCACTCCCCCTGTGCAATAAATTGTGTGTTTATGTTTGTACATTTTTTATTGAAAAATCTGTGAACTAAGTTTTCTGTTCTGTTAAGCAGGTAAATGACACTGTGGGAACGTTAGCGCTTGGACATTATCACGACACAGACACTGTTGCTGCAGTAATAATTGGAACGGGTACAAATGCCTGTTACTTGGAGAGGACAGATGCTATAATTAAGTCCCAAGGGCTTCTTACAACATCTGGAGGCATGGTATCTATGATTTAATTCTTTCACCGTAGCAAAATATTTATTTTCACTATATCTTCTGAAGTATATTAAATCTTATTTTAATTGTTTTTATCAGGTTGTCAACATGGAATGGGGAAACTTTTGGTCATCTCATTTACCAAGAACTGCATATGATATTGAATTAGATGCTGATAGTCCTAATCCAAATGATCAGGTAAGATCCAAATAAGTTAGCGGTTGTATAAAAAATGATGTTCAATAAATATCGTTTTTTAAAGAAATTTTCCACAGGGTTTTGAGAAATTGATATCAGGAATGTACCTGGGTGATGTTGTGAGGAGAGTGATTGTTAGAATGTCACAGGAGTCAGATATTTTCGAGCCTATTTCTGCCAAGTTATCAAGGCCTTTTATTTTGAGGTATGATCTCTCTCTCTCTCTCTCTCTCTCAATGCTGTGAGAAGAATCAGTTCTCTTCCTTCTTTATTTCCCTTAATACAGTTGTGTATGTTTGTCTTCTGTGTGCTGGGATTTGGTTTGTGGAAAATGAATTTAAAAATCTGAGGTGTCCTGATTTTATGAGATCAAGGAGCATTGTTATCACTGGTTTGCTATTCAAGATCCTAGATATTTGAATATGATTTAGCATAATTGATTTAATGGCTTATTTTAAAATTAAAACCACCTTCTATTTGATCAATTGAGAAAAGGTCAATCTATTTTTATCTCATAATATCAAGAATAAACTGTCCTAAGGCTAGATTATGTTGATCAAGTAATTGTATTATGTTGTCAGGTGCTTTGGAATATTAGATATGATTTAAAAATGGTAACAAATTCGTTTTCCCGTAGTTATTTTGTGTGGTTTCTAGTTTGTTCATGTAGGGAAACTTATGAAATGAAGCAAGTTTCTCATAACTTGTGTATTTCGGGAAAAAAGTGGAATGAGATGAGATTTATGTGTACAATAATTTCAGTGTAAAGAGTAGAAATTTTGATTGTGGGGCAAGTTTTGGTAAGTTGAAATGATAATGTATTGAATGCTCAATGTGGAAATGGTATGCAAAAGCAGTAAATGTAATTTGCAACCTTGTTAAAAGCAGTTAAAATTGATTGGAACTGTTTCCCTATTCGATTTACAGGACTCCGTTGATTGCTGCAATGCATGAGGATGACTCTCCCGACTTGGAAGAAGTAGGATGCATCTTAAGTGATAACCTGGAGGTTGACAAGACATACATTTTTTCTGTTGATTCTCTATCTACCAAGGCATCTTAAGAGATAACCTTAAGCCACTTTTGGTGAGCACAATTGGATTGGATTGAGTAACTCTCCAAATTCAATGTATTTTGAATGTGAAAATAGATGTGGTTTCATTGTAGAAGATTAGAAATGATAAGGCATAGAAGGAAACGTAACTTTTCCAATCCTACAATTTTAAGGGGATTTGATTGGATTAGTTTTCTTCTATCTTATACCTTTTCCAATTCTACAATGAAAAAACATCAATTTTCATATTCAAATTACATTGGAATTGATGAGTTATCTGATTCAATCCAATTCTGCTTGCCAAACAAGCCCCTAGAATATTAGTTCTAATAATTTATGTTGTTTGGTGATGTGCTGGTTTTAGATTACGAATGTTCCTCTAAAGGTCCGCAAGCTCATAGTGAAGGTGTCTGACATTGTGACCCGCAGGGCTGCCCGATTGGCAGCTGCTGGTATTGTTGGGATCTTGAAGAAGATTGGTCGGGATGGCAGTGGTGGAATCACCGGTGGAAGAAGTAGAAGCGATCAGAAGATGAGAAGAACGGTTGTAGCAATGGAGGGGGGTTTGTATACGGGCTATACGATGTTTAGAGAGTATTTACATGAAGCAATGACTGAAATATTAGGCGAAGAGATTGCCCAGCATGTGATACTGAAGGTCACTGAAGATGGGTCAGCCATGGGAGCAGCTCTCCTGGCTGCTTCACATTCATCTTACCCTGTGGATAGCGTACAGTTGCTATAACTATATATATACATATAGCCCTGTAAATGTAGGATTCATTTTCCATAGGCCATATCTGTTTGTATAAAAGGAAGATTTGTCCATATTTTTCTTTAATATTTTTTCTTCTATATGTTTCTGGTGGAATTGGAAATTTACTGTAAATTCTTTTTCCGTGGGAAAAATTTCATTCCTTTAAGAAGGAAAAATTTCCTTGGATGGGAGTAAACCTGGGACTTCGTAACGTGATGTTGCCATCGTACTTGTTTTTACTTCTTATTTTTCTATGTGATGTTTATTTTGTCGTAGGGTTCATGGTTTAGGGTGCATCCAAATATGTCGCCCCCATAAAATAAAAGCAATATATTTTCTTAGAACAAAAAAAATGCCTATAAACATTATTCCCTTACGAATCATTTTCTTTTTCTCCTAAATGGAGATATAGTCTTGTTTCATGGTATAGAAGTGTTTAAAAAAAAAAAAAAAATTCTATAAGCGTGCCTTTCGTGCTTGACAATTTAACACACCCAAAAATGCACTTCTTCTCTTGATCATATATAGCACTGTATAGCGGTGTAAAATATTTCTTTACATAATAATATGGGGAATGGCTAGGATACGGCACCGACTTAGTGCGGTATCAGTTTTCAATAAAATATTATTTTAAATAACAAAAATCGAAAAAGTAGGAAACAAATTAGAATAAGTTGCCGGTCTCCAAATCATCCGCTTCTCTCCTCTCCTCTCTTTATTTATCCATCATCCTAATGAAATACCAGACTTCGATTTCAACCCAAATTCCTCCATCATCAAGCGTATGATTTTTACGAAAACTTCAGCCATTAAAATATAATTATGACATAAAAAAAATAGAAATTGAAAATTAATTATTCAAACTAGAAATTGAAACTGAGGACGACGCCGCTGAGTTCGTCGGGCTTGCTGAGTTCGCGATAGTGGGTCGGTGGGTTCGGCTACTCATAACGAGGCGAAGAAAAGAGTAGAGACGGCGAGGGTCGATTTCGTGGCTGTTGGCGGTCAATTTGGCGCTCTGTTGTGGATGATTCTCGGTCGTCTTCGTGTGGCACGAGCTTCATGTTGGAAGGGTACTTGGGTTCTGCCAGATTTCGAAAGATGCATGTGATGGCGGGTTTTGATGTCTCTGGTTGAGTCTGAGAAGGGGGAGAAAACAATGAAGAGGAGAAATCGAGTGGGAGAGGGAGTCGTATAGAGTTAAAGCATTCGAGAGGGGGAGAGACGGTGGGTCTCTGTTTCGAGAGGGACTGAGTGGGAGAGATTGAGTCTGCGATTGGAAAATTCGAGAGGGAGGGAGGGAGAGAGAGAGAGATAGAGAGAGAGACTCTTAAGGAGAGGAAGGAGAGAGAGGTGGGCTTCAACTTTAAATAGTGGAGCCGAAAAAGGTTTGGGCTGAAATGATTTTGGGCTTTATCCAGGTTAAATATATAAGTGGCCTCTGAAAATTACAATTCATACACACCCTTTTCATAAATACATTGGAGCCACAGCTGAGAATGTCACATGCTACTCCTCAAAATCGACACCTAGCAAATTCAATGGAGCCACAGATCTTGCACTCTCATTTGTTATTGTCATCGGTTTTTATTATATTTATATTTTTCTTAAAAAATAATAAATAGCATTTAATGGTTTTTTAAAATATACCAAAATTCTTACACATTTTCATAAAACCACAAATGGATTCCACCTTGAAAATTTAATCCACTAAATATCAATCGAATCAAAATTTCAAAAAAATAAATAAATTGAAACATACTTAGAGTATTTAAATATCAATCCACTTATTTAACCAGCCATTGTTATTTTTCATAGTCATAGATTGCCTACTCAAAAAATTAGTCAATTTCAAAATTTTGAGACTAAGTAATAGTGTGTCACAATTTGACAGTTGCAAAATGTTCTATGATGATCAGACGACTTTAACTCCTTAAAATCGGGAGATTTTAGATGGACAAGGTCTAGTAACATAAAACCATAAAATGGACGATCATGCAGTTTTAATTCCTCAAAATTTGGAATTTTTTTATGGATAAGGTCTAGGCACATAAAACCACAAAATGAAAGGTCACGATCTTGAAAATTCAATTTTTTAAATCTCGATTGAACCAAAATTTTGAAATATAAATAAAGCGTTTAACTTTTATGATGAATAAGATGATTTTAAAATTTAAAATAATTTTTGAAATCAGTTAACCGATCTAACTGTCCACATTTATTATATGTACTCATAGATCGCCTTTGCCAAAAATGAGCCAATTTCAAAATCCTGGGGTTAAGTAACGGTGTAAAACAATTCGACGGTTACAAAATATTTTTTGACAATCAGATGGTTTTAACTCCTCAAAATTCATAGATTTTCGATGGGAAAGGTCTAGGCACATAAAACCACAAAATAAACGGTCTTGATTTTGAAAATTCAATTGTTTGAATCTCGATTGAACGAAAACTTTGAAATATACTTAAAAGTGTTTAAAGTGTTTGATGAATAAGATGATTTTACGATTTAAAATAATTTATTAAATCAATCAACCGATCTAACTATCCACATTTATTGTATTTACTCATAGATCGCATATGCTAAAAATTAGTCATTTTAAAAATCCCGGGATTAAGTAACGGTGCAAAACAATTCAACGGTTACAAACATTTTTTGACAATAGATAATTTGCACTCCTCAAAATTTAGCGATTTTCGATGGGTAAGGTCCAGACACATAAAACCAAAAAACGAACGGTCTTGATCTTGAAAATTCAATTGTTTGATGCTCGATTGAACCAAAACTTTGAAATATACTTAAATGAGCTTAGTGAGTTTGACGAATAAGATAATTTTACGATTTAAAATAATTTTTTAAATCAATCAACCAATATAACCGTTCACATTTATTGTATGTACTCATAGATCGCCTATGCCAAAAATTATCCATTCAAAATTCCGGGATTAAGTAACGGTGCAAAACAATTCGACGGTTACAAAATATTTTTTGACAATCAGATTGTTTTAACTCCTTAAAATTCAGAGATTTTCAATCAGCAAGGTCTAGACACATAAATCCACAAAAATGAACAGTCTCGATCTTGAAAATTCAATTGTTTGAATATCAATTGAACCAAAACTTTCAAATATACTTAAAAGTGTTTAACGTGTTTGATGACGAAGATGATTTTACGGTTTAAAATAACTTTTAAAATCAATCAACCGATCCAACCGTCCACATTTATTGTTTGTACTCATAGATCGCTTATGCAAAAAATTAGAAAATTTCAAAATCTCGGGATTAAGTAACGGTGCAAAACAATTCGACGGTTACAAAACATTTTTTTTGACAATATGACGGTTTTAACTTCTCAAAACTCTATGATTACAAAATGTTTTATGATGATTAAACGACTTTAACATTTTAAAATCTGAAGATTTTGGACGGGTAAGATCTAGAAATATAAAACCATAAAATGAGCGCTCTCGTCTTAAAAATTCTAACATTTGAATATCGATAGAATCAAAACTTCGAAAAACATATAGAAATATGCTTAAAGTATTTAAAGTGTTTGATTAATAAGATGCTTTTACGATTTTAAATAATTTTCAAAATTAATCGACCAATCTAACCTTTCAAATTTATTGAACATGCTCGTATATCGACTACTCCAAAAAATTAGCCAATTACTAAATCTAAAAATTAAGTAACGGTGTGACACAATTCGACGGTTAAAAAATACTTTGTGATGATCAAACGAAATTAACTTCTCAAAATCTAGAGATTTTGGACAAACAAGATCTAAGCAAATGAAAAGATAAAGTGAACAATCTCGATTTTAAAAATTTGATCGTCTAAAATAAAAAAAAAGTAATCAAATATACTTAAAAGTGTTCAAAGTCTTTACAAATAAGATAATTTTACGATTTTAAATAATTTTAAAATCAATTAACCGATCTAACCGATCATATTTATAGTACGTATTAGTGGATTGCCAACGCAAAAGATTAGCCAATTTCAAAATTCCGAACTAAGTAACGAAGCGACTGATTAGCCAGTTTTGTTTATTTTTTGTTTAAGCATAATAAGTGAAATAATATTCAAAAATATTTCAAAATTATGATTTCAAATAATTTTTAAATTTAATAGACCAAACATTCAAGGAAATAATTTACAATTTTAAGTGTTTTATGCAAATATTTATTAGTGTTAGACTAATGTGAGTTTGACGATGTTTTGTAAATATTTTATGAATGAAAATGATAATTTGAATAAAAAGAGCTAGGAGAGAGTCCCAAAAATCGTGTAAAATTTTACATTATTTTTTACAATTTTCATTATTTAGTTAAATTTTTTTTGTAAGTAAAAAATATGAATTATAATAATAAACAAACATCATAAATATTAATTTAAGCTCAAAACCATTTAAGCCCAAATTCATTAAAGCTGTAACACCCCGGACATTCGAGGATTTTAATATTTCAATTTAATGTGTGAATTGACGCTTTTACCCTTGTGATTGGTATGGCCAAATTGTTGACTTTTTGATTGATGAGTTAAATGGACTTTGACCTATGACCGTGACGTAGTACGGGACGTCACGAGTTCATAGACAGGTGGCACGTCCAATTCGGACGATCAGGGAAAAAGTTATGACTATCGGAAGTTCAGGGGCATTACCGTAAGTTGGACTTCACGGGCGGAAATGTTGACTTTTCGTTTGACAATTAATTTTCACGCGACTCAAGGACCGATAGGTAGGTCTCGACGTCCTGAGTCCGTAGACAGGCGGCACGCCAAAATCGGACTTCGTATGGCTGAGTTACGAGTCTAGGAAGATAGGGGCATTTTGGTAATTATTGAACCAGGGGCATTTTGGTCTTTTGCCCTGGTTACTGTAGCAGACCGCGGGGGAAATGGGCGGCACCACCATGTGCGGTGGTTCTATCGTGCAATTGATTATGCTATCATGTGCTGGAATGTCTGGGTTGTCTTTTGCTTTTGAACGTGGCCTGAGCCGTCCAGCCTGCACGATCAATTGATTAATTCAAGATCGAAGCTTTTCGGGGAACATTTTTTTCAGTGGACAATTGGACACCCACGAGCCTCTGGGACGGCTTGAAATTGTTTAAAACCAATTAGAACGTGCTTGAGCATTACTCTGATGCTGTTATAACTAAGAACGGGTGAGGATTTATCTCTCTTCTCATCCAACGATAAGGAAGAAAAATGGAAATTTAAGAATTTAGAACCATTGTTGAGATTGAGATTTGGGAGTTTTGAATGAGATTGCAAGAAATTAGAATTTTAGAACAATTGAAAACTTAAGATTGAATAAGATTGAAATTGTATTAATACTAACCTTGAAGTTGGAACATTGAATTGAAGCATCAAGCATGGAAACCACGAAACCATTATAGAGAACCTTGAAGGTCGCTGCGCCCTTCTTGGTTTCTGACTTCAGGCCTGACTTCAGACCCCCCTGTATCCTCCGTCTCAATTATCCTACAATCTTTTTAATATAAATAATTCTGGGGTTTAATTTTTAGCCTTGTATTATTTTGGGCCTTGTGCTTCTACCCCTCTTGCCCCCCTTAAAGGCCGGCCCTGTCTCCGACTGTGCACTGCTGGCCTTGGCTGCAACAGACAGTACTGTGGATTTAGATCAAGAGGTGTGTCTAGATCAGCAAAGTTTTGGATTCGAAGGTGTCATGGGTACTTGACGGCTGCACTAGCTATGAGAATTGGGAAGCACCTAGGGACTTTCGTGTCCGTTGATAAAGGCCTTATGAAGATTCTCTTGGGTGTTTCATGCGCACTAGGGTGTCAGTGGACGTGAGAGTTCTGCTATGGTGGTTTGTAAGTTTGTAACCCTAAAACTAACCATAGAGGAACCGACCAAGCCTTTTGAGATTGAATATGAAAGGATACCTTTTTCTGCTTACTCTATTATAGTTTAGGCCATGTGGGCACGTCTTGTACATTCACGATTGAGGCAACTTTGGGAACCTTTTTGGCAAGGCCGGCAAGGGCAACCGCTATGGGTCAAGAGGGCTCAAAAAATTTTAATTTGTTTTATTTTTATTGAAAAAAAAAGAATATTTAAAATTTTGAAAAAATTAAAATATTTAAATTGAATTTGAAGAAATATTATATTAAAAAATTGGTCTCATATTCTTGAAATATTATAAGACTTATTCTGATTAATATATAATTATTTAGTTTATTTTATAAAATATTATAAGACTTATTCTGATTAATATATAATTATTTAGTTTATTTTATAAAGTCATTAAGACTCTAACTCTAATTTTTTTTTTATATAAAATTTCACAATTTCTTAAAAATATAATATTGAAAAAATGACTATATTTTCTATGTATGATTGATGTGCTTAAATTCTTTAATTTTTTTGGTATATTGCTAGGAGGATGAAAAAAAGATTGAAATTTGAAAAGATTAATAATTTTGTATATTTAAATATATATTATAGAGGTACTTTTATAATTTTTGCACTAAACCTCCAATTTATTGAACCGGCTCTACTTTTTGGGAGATAACGGACGATCAACAAGGAGCCAAGGATGTATTTTACATCAATCCAAAAAGTAGCTTACAGGAAAAGCTATTTGGCATTGGGGAATAGGAGGGTATGAGTGCAGGGACACAGCATGGGGAGATAGGAGGGTCTAAAAGACAGAAAGTGGCGGACATGCCTCACAGTTACATGGCTAGTACAAGTATACTTGGGGTAGCAGTCTCCGCCAATGTGAATGGGGCCCAACTGGATTTGCCGGGTAATGGTCAGAACGATGTGAGTATCCCTACCCTACAGGGTTGAACATTGGTGATATTGAAAGGAGGGTGACAGTAGTTAGGGTGGATTGTAACCCAACGAAGGAAAAATTGAAGCAGGCAATTATGAATGAGATGCTTTTCGATAAGGGAAAGTCAAAGCACCAGTCGGGAAATGAACATCACTGGGGAGTTAAGCTCTGGCAAAACCCTACCAAGGAGTTACGCTCTCACAAGTCTAAAAAACCAGCACTACAATATAGTGGTTCTGGTAAGGAACCTAAATACGGGATGGAGTATATATAATATATATATATATATATACATGTAGAGTTAGTATACTCTATATTTGTATTCTACATATATATATATATATATGTTAGTATATATATATATAAGTTAGTATATATACTTAGTATAAGATAGTGTATATATACCAACTCTGTATATTTATATATAGCATCTTATATATAATAATGTATATATATTATCTTATATACACTATAAGATAATGTATATATACTCTTATCGGGCTAATCACACCTCATTGTGGTCTCAAGTAGGGAGACCCCAGTTACTCTATTTATTCTTCATCTGGGCTGAAGGGTTATTAGCCTTATTATCATAGGAGTAAGATAAGAGACTTATCCATGGAATTTCTATTGCATCAAAGGCACTGTCTATATCTCACATTTTCTTTGCAGATGATAGCATGTTATTCTGTAATGCTCATTTACGGAAATGTAAAAATCTTTTGCAACTTCTAAAGGTCGATGAGGAAGCATTTGGGCAACTGATAAATTTTCAGAAGGCAGCTGGGGCCTTCAGCCCCTACACTAACCTGATTATGTGCCAACTTACCTCACATTTGTCGAGAGTTCAATTGTGGGGTTTAATGAAAGCTACCTCGGGTTGCCTACAATAATGTTGCATAGTAAAAATACAATGTTTAACAAAATTAAGGAGAACCTGTTTCCCTCGATTTGATTTATCAAACCGTTAGAAGTGATTTTTGTCCTTCTTCGAATAAATGCCTGCCACCACCCGGCCACCAAATGGCCTGAATGGAATTGTAAGTATTGGGTGCGCCCCTAAGGCCGACTTCTAACCTTATGATTGTGCGGCCGAGCAAGGAACCTCCTCTCGGCCTGGGTTCTTTCACTCCCTCGGGATCGAGGGTGTTTAGGCTTTGAGCTTGTATATATTTGTATTTTTGTGATTATGTAAACGAAGTGCAAGTGCAATAATTAAATTGAGTGAGACAATTAACTATGCTTGAAGAAAATAAACTTAAACATAAATGTAATAAATTGATACTGAAAAGAAAAGCAATAATTAAAATTAAAGACAAGAATAATAAACTAAAAATTAACGAAGCAATTAAGTAAAACTATTAAACGAACGTTAATGGGTGAACTTGAATCAAAAACAAAGATTAAATAAAAATGAACTTGAATTTAAAACAAATTAATTAAAAGTATTCAGGAAAATAAACCTACCCTAAAAATATGAAGAACTTGACTAACTAGAACTTGAACATGAAAATCTAGCGTAAGGATTGAAAAGGTGCAAGATAAGAGTAAGTTTGTGTGTTGATGTTGATGTCCATTTCTCTTCTTCACCTTGGCTATTTATAGGGTTTAGCCAACTCACGAAATGGCCATGCTTGGCCTCCACGTTTCTGGCTTGCAAAACCTTCCAAGTTGAGCCACCCAAATCTTCCCAAACTTGATTCGCCGAAATCTTTCCAAGACGAGCCATCCAAAAATCTTTCCAAGTCAGGCCACCCAAAATCTTTCCAAGTTAAATTGATATCGAAATACTTGATTGAGATTTGATCAAAACCTTCTCTTTCAGGAAGATTCTAGGTTGACATTATCTAGCTTGATTTATTCCATTTTGACCAATTGACAATCGAGATCGGACGAAGATTGACGAGACCCGGCCCGCATCCATCTCTCTTTCAAGCTTGGGTGGGTTCGAAATTTAGATTTAGGAAAGCAAAGAAACCCAAAAACATGGATACCTATCCGGCCGAAGGTTTTTGTCATGGTCAACCTGGCCAAGGATTTTTACCAAAGCCAACCATGAGGCCACATCTTGGCGAAATTTTGGTCAATTTTGGCTAGGATGATCTAAGGTCATTTTTCCTTCAAGCCAACCAAAACTACTCTTTTTACATCCATACATGCCTCCAACTAAGGACACATGTACATACTCCAACAACCAATGTGAAACCAACACAAGTGGCCACTCACATACATTAAAATAAAACTCCAACTCTCACTTTATCATCAAGCCGTGAGCCTCCTTTGTCCTCCCAAGAAATCATACTTGGCTTTTCTCTCATTTGTCACCTCAAGTATATAAAATTCATAGCTAGCTTGGGTTGTCAAAGTCTAGTGGGGAATTTGGAGTACACCTACCCACCTATATGTATGAATAAAGGAGACAATAACACCCCTTTTTTTCCTAGCCGTTGACACCCCCACATGCACTTCTTTTAATTTATTTTCTTCAAACCAACAAACAAAAGTCATGGGTGGCTTTGTAGAAAACTCACGGCTTGCTTTGTAGAAGTGAGCACATATATATATGTATATAATAGTACTCCATCAATCACACTTTTAACAATTCAAAGCCCTTTGATAGTTCCAAAGCACAACAACCACACCTACTCCACTTTCTATCAATTATATATGAATATTTTGTCAAACAAACCCAATCCCAATTCAAAAAACACATCATATACACTAACACATCCGAATTGTAAGAGTTGATGCAACTCTTGCTTTAAATTAAAGAAGTTGGGTTTGAGAAACTTTGACACCCAACTTTTTGCTAAGGAATTCGGCCATCCCTATCACAACAAATCCAACCTCCTTGCTTAGCTATTCTCCTTCAAAAATACCCTCATTGGCCTCTAGTTTTCAGCCATCTTTGTGGGAAGAAAAAACTAACCTTCTAATCAAAACACTCCACCCACAACCCCTACTACATATATTGGGTGAGTGGAGATCTTCACACCACTTTCAAACAGAACCTATAGAGTTGACTAGGGGAGTGGAAGACGGACTTCCTATCAATTGTTGGCAACGAAGTGTTGGTTAAATTTATGCCCCACACCTTACCTACATATACGTACGGTGATGGTGCTTCAACTCTCCAAAGGCATCTGCCATGAGTTGTCTGCTCTTATTACGAAATTTTGGTGGAGTAAAGCTCGCAAGCGAAGTATTCATTGGTTAAGTTGGCAGAAATTATGTAGACCAAAGAAATTTGTTGGCTTGGGCTTTAAAGACTTCGAAGCATTCAACAAAGAATTGGTAGCAAAATAGGCTTGGAGAGTTCTTGAGAGACTTGATGAGTAGGATGCTCAGAGCCCAATAATTTCCTGATGAAAATTGTTTGGGGACCTGCCTTGGGAATTCTCCTTCTCTTGTTTGGAAAGCAATTATTTGGGATTGGGAAGTTATTGAGGCGGGCATGATATGGAGGATTGGGGATGCAGCAACAGTTCAAGTTTTCAATGAAAAATGGATTTTTTTTTTGGGGGCAATGAAAAATGGATTCTTATGCCAGTAACTTTTAAACATTTTCTTAATATGTTCCTACCCCTTGATGTTAAGATGTCAAAGTTCATCACTAATGAACGGAAATGGAATACTTGCCTGCTGCCCGCGAGTTTCTGCCATGAGGACGTAAAGGCAATCTGCTACATCTCTCTTATGATAATAAGCAGTTTAGGCATGGTATGTATTGGTATTTGACTAGTAATAGGCATTATACTGTCTAAAGTGGGTTTATTGTTGCTTTAAGGCAGGTGGATGGCAACATTCAGGGACCTGTGGATGGCTCAGATTAGGATCAGTAGATGGCATTGTTTGTGAAAAAAAAAAAATTAATATGAAAGAAGCATAGCTTTTTATTAGGAAAGTACATCGTGAAATCTTCCCAGCATCAGTCAAATTGTGAAGAAGTAAAATAACTACTTCTCCTTTATGCGGTTGATGTGGGGAAAAAAAAAAATAAGGAAGTGTATCATGCACTCTGGGGATGCTGGAAAAGACAGAAAGTGTGGCGCCTCTCTTTGCTACCTTCTGATAAGCTTCATGAGCCAGGAAAATCTGTTGATTTGATGGAGAGTGCCATTGCTGTCTTAAAAGCTGATGAATTAGAAATGTTTGTCTATGTTTGTTAGCATGGATGGAATGAAAGAAATACTGTTCTACATGGGAAAGAGCCTAATGACCCACTAGCCTTGTTGGAACGCTTCTTCCTAAGAATTCTTAGCCATAAATAAGATGCTCAAATTGGTGAGAAGGTAGCAGCATTATTAATGGAAGAAACCGAAAGAGGGCCAGCTAAAGCTGAACTACTTTACGGCTGCTAAAAAAGATGACCTACAACGAGGGTTAGGTGGTGTAATTGGAGATGAGTTTGGTGACTTTGTTGCAAGTTTCCTTGCTGGTGGTCTGGTAGGGCTTAGTGTCCTTGACACTGAGTTGGTAGCTTTGAGAGAGAGAGAGAGGATACAGATGGCATACATCTGGGATTGGCTGTGAATGGTGCAGAAACAGACAGCAAGGCTGCGATGGAGCTGCTGCAAGGTAAAGTAGGGAATTAGAGAACAACATGGCTGTTGGTTCATGATTGCTTGAAGGTATGGAGTAGTTACACCTAACACTAGCGAAAATTTATTTTGTTCCAGCAAGCTAACCATGTGGCCCATTGATGTCTTAAGAAGGTTAAATGATGCAAAATAGTCTAGTTTTATTGCTTCCTGCTCCTCCTTGGCTCGAAAGGGCTTTTTGTAATGTTATTATGTGTGGGGTGGGTGGGTTAGTCTTTTCCCCCATTGAATTTCTTGATATTCGGGTTTTATGGTAAGGATTTTAATAAGGATTTACAAGTGTTTCAAGCTCCTAGTTCTTTGGATGTAATGCTTTTTAAGAATGAATCCATTCACTTTCGATAAAAAAAAAAATTAATTAATGTCTACTCCTATTTGATCCTCATACAATGAAAGTATATACATTTATTTTCATTCAAGATACATTAAATTTGATAAGTTATTCAATGCAGTCCTACTTGCCAAAAGTGAATTTAGTGAAAATTATTATTATTATTATTATTACAATACAAATATGGGAAGGGGTATTACAGTAAACGTTGAGTATCAACGTCATCTTTTATGAGAGTTAAACTCAAGATCTCTCCCAACACAGTAAAAATAAAAAAGTAATACAGTTAGACTAGGCCTTATCATTAGGTCGAGTCGGGCAAGCCCGATCCATATTTTTTGGGCTTGGGCCGGGCCGAATCGGGTTTATGTCAAATTTTGAAAAATACCAGGACCAATCGAGTGGGTTTAGTCACATATATAAAAGCCCAAGCAATAGTCGGATTTTATCAATTTTCACTAGCCGTGCTAAATAACCCCACTCGGACTGGGTTCAATTTAGCTTTTTGAATTACTTGAAAAATAAAAAAAATTAATGTGAAAAAAATATTTTTTTTAAAAAGATACTCGAGATTATACTACCTATTAGTTTAATGATCATATTACACATTTGTGGGTTAAAAATAAATTATAACTTTATCTTCAAATTGCCTCACTTTTACTCTCAATTTCACTATCAAGTCAAATTGCCTCTTTTCACTCTTCAGTCTCAAGTTCAAGTTTGGTTAATAATAAGTTTTATATATTTGGTCTTATGTGCTAGGTTTATATGGATGGACCAGGTCGAACTGTATTGGGTCGAGCCTAATGGATATATCAGGTTTAAAACCTCAGTCCAAACCCGACCTACTAAGTTTTAGGCCGGACCAGTCCATGGTCCATGGCGAGTTCGACCGGACTTTTTTCAATCAGGCCAAATAGGCCTGAAAAAACCCATGAACTTATGGACCAAATAGTGAGAGCAAAATTAGGCAAATAGGACTAAATGTAAATGATAAATATTGTTACATCAGAAAGGAAAGGCAAAAGGTGGGCCCTAGGCCCTTAACTAGTCCAGTTCCAATATGACCCAAACACCGGATTAAGTAGAAGAAAGCCCAATCCAGTGTAAGTTGATTTTGGTTTTAATTTTGTTCAATTTATGTCTTCGGCAAGACTCAAGAGAGCACGAGCACGCTTGGTTTTGAGGGAGTATCGCACGCCGCGCCCGCAGTTCTCCAGCCTCCAAGTCCTTCCCTTTGCTCTGAAGTGAAACTCCCAAATGGCCACAGACGACAACTCCAAGTCCACTTCCACAGCCAATACGTCGAAGAAGGGGAGGCAACGCTATCTCCCTCACAACGTTACTTCTCTCTCTTTCCCTCAGAAATTTAGACACTTTGAAAGTTAGAATTTTTGTTGCTCTCTAACCCATTCTTAGTTCTCATATTTTTTTTGCGTTGTATTTTGGATTTTTGATGTTCAGAAACGGTTGAAGAAGAAAGGGTCGTACCCATTATACCCTGGAGTGCAAGGATTCTTTATTACCTGCGATGGTGGAAGGGAACGCCAAGCCTCTAGTGAGGCCATTAACGTTATTGACTCTGTATGTTACTCTATTATCTCTTTTTTTTCTTTCACTTCCTCCCTTTTCTCATCTATGAACTTTTCATTTTTGGTTGCCAATTATTTTATCTGGGTGTTGTTTATGGTAGCTCGTTGATAATTTAGGTGATGTTTCCTATTTTCTAATTTTTCTTTACTTTTTCACTCTGTCTCGGTTTTACTTTTGTGATTGTGCATAGTTGGACTTACATCAGTGAAAATCATATTTTAAATTTAATTAGTTTTTACTTTTTAGAGCTTACTATCTATGTTTCATTTATAACCAAGTTGCAGATTGATTCCATTAATTTCCATGGACAAAAGGTGGTTAGTACGATTTAGCACCCATCTTTAAGATTTCAGTAGTTCCTAAATTTCTTCCGCGTGCGCCCATTGACTATCCACCATCCAGTCTAATCCCTTCAAGGAGTAAAGTTCAAACTGTTTATGGGAACCAAGAGGACCTAGAGGGTGCCATTTAAGTTCTGTTGGAATAGTTATTAGTTATGGGCCAGAAGAAATCTCTTGTTTTCCCAGTGAAACTTCCACAAATCTTCAATTTCTCAGAACTGATGTTGGTTTTTGTTTGTCGGTTGGTGCATCAAAAAATAGTGTATAATTTATGTAAGTATTGATGTGGATAGAGCCTATTTAGTTTCTCTTATACGTTCTTTTTTCCCAGACAATTAAGATGCTTAGTGCTGTTCAACTTACGAGCTTGCTTTCTGGGCTATTTATCAATCTCTTGGGTGCTTTATGTGAGACGCTGATCTTTTGGATTGTTTTGGTTTGTGTTGCAGTTTTATGAAGAGTTAGTGGGTAAGGTTTCGGGATTAAAGAGTTCCGAGGCACCTAGTAAACCTTTAAATAAGAAAATTACGTTCTCGCATTCTGATTCCTCAAGCAGTGATGATGATGAAAAGAAACAGGAGGGAAATAACAAGGAAGAAGAAGAGGATGTCACAGGTGAGGAGAATAAGTCTGATGCTCACGGAGATGATGCTGGTCCAGATAATGCAACAAGTGAAAAATCAGATCACCAGAAGGAAGATGATCTGTGTGATGAAAATAAAACTGAGGAAAACTCTAAAGACAACAAAGAGGGTAGTATAAGGGAACTTGCACATCTGAGGAACCACCAGCAAAGAAACTTTGTCTTGGAACAGATTCAACAAAGTGTACAATCCCATATGAAGTGGAAGAGAAGTCCATCGATAAGCTAATTGAAGCTGAGCTTCAAGAACTGGGTGATAAGAACAAGGTGACCTTCCATAGCCTGCCAATATATAAATAGATGTGTGTACTTGTGTGTGTTTATGATCTTTCCCTTCTCTTATGCATCAATATTGCTCGGATACCTTGTCCCCCCCAAAAAAAAATTATTGTACAGATGCCAAACCTCATTCTCTCATTTAGAAATTTCGGTACCAAGCATTCTTCTTTTACCTAGTTTTGTTTGAGCCATGACCCTTATGCTGGCTAAAGTATTTAGCCTGTGGTTGATATGGTTGTGACTTCTGTTTACTTGTCTCTTTTGTGTTATATTAGCATAATGCTGGATTGTTTTTTATTTTTTAACTAATGAAAAATATTGTGTTGTACAACTGTGTATAGTTTGCACATCAATCTTCTGTCATTCATATGCTGATTAGTTGTTTTTAAGGGAATGAATGGTTGAGAGAAGGCAAAATGTTTTCTGGAGACAACGCTAGCTTTTGAGCCTTGCTGTGAACTTCCATTTGCCCTACATTTTGGGATTTTCCCTTCTTTCTTTTTAACATGGACTAAAACTTCTTCTTCTTAGTTTTCAATTGGTGTTTGGCTCGTTATTGTACTGGTTGCTGCCAGGTTCTGTTTATTTCTTATGTATTTCTCGGGATTCAGTTCCTTGTAGGCTAAGTGTAGCATCTTTTTCTTTCCATCACTTTGAAGAATATACCATTATGTTTCCTCTACAATTTATAGTAAGTTAAATCTTTGATGAGTTGGAGGATTTTGGCCTTGTGCGAGATGCGAGCTAACTGTTCTAATTGTCAAGTTCATAGTTTGGCCATGGAAAATGTAACTAAGTACGACTGCGCCCCACCCATATTCACCTCATAGCCTGCAACTGATTTAGTTAGCTTCCTAATTATGATAATGAGCATATCAAAAGAAAGCATTATTGAAACATCTAATTTATCTGTATAAGGGAAGTTTATGCGCTATGAGATGCTTTATCTACATATCATTTTGAAACTTTAAAACAGATAATGCACATGGATTGACTTCTAATAGTCAGCCTTTTATTTAATCATCTTGGAGAGTTAGTTTTTACCCATACTAAATATACTTCTCCAAAGCTTTATCTCATCATCTGTCAAAGATATCTGGTTATCTTCACTGATCCGTGGTTTTAAGTTGGTTGCAGTTATTGTCTTTTCTTATGATTGTTTCTCATGCTGATGTTGGCATATTTTACAGAGGCGCTTTGTCACCCTTGATTCGGGTTGCAATGGTGTTGTCTTTGTTCAAATGCGGAAAACATATGGAGATCCTGGCCCAAGCGAAATTGTGCAGCATATGATGACATCTGCTGCTGCAACAAGGAAACATATGTCGAGGTTCTTATATTGCTTGTCATGTTATTTACAAAGAACGTGTATGGAAGAGAGATCTCAGACTGGCTATACTAACTTGCATAATGTAGGTTTATCTTAAGAGTATTACCCGTTGAAGTAGCATGCTATTCTTCAGAAGAGGATATTTCAAGAGCAATAAAACCGCTTTTTGCACAGCACTTCCCGCTGGAAACTGAGTGTCCTCAGAAAGTAAGATATCTCAGTGTTAGTCTATATTGGTCTTATTGACAAAAAGAAATCGACATCTGTTTTTCAAGAAAAACAGATTTTGATTTAGTTTTGAAGACCGCCTAAAGTGATTATTTCTCCTTAAGTCACAGGCTCACAGGCTTGCATAACGATAGGCTTCCAACATGCTAGTCTGTGATGGAAAAGCTCACTCTACATACTGAGTATAGCCAGCTATTATTGAACTGGAAATAACTATGATGACCTTTTTATTATTTTCCATTTTTTTCTATTATCTTGTGATTTATTGTTTTCTCTAGATTATTATTACATAGTTATGATTTGTATAAGTTTGAGCATAAACAGAAGTTTAGTCTATCAAGTATCTTGAGAAGGTTTCTAATATTCTGACTCTTCGCTTCAGTTTGCAGTCTTGTATGAAGCCCGTGCAAATACAGGTATTGACAGGATGAAAATCATAAATGCCGTGGCAAAATCCGTGCCTGGACCTCACAAAGTT
This sequence comes from Prinsepia uniflora, assembly GCA_032719365.1. Classification (NCBI taxonomy): domain Eukaryota; kingdom Viridiplantae; phylum Streptophyta; class Magnoliopsida; order Rosales; family Rosaceae; genus Prinsepia; species Prinsepia uniflora. Next base: position 23,880 of record JAVSMK010000024.1, read on the forward strand.
GACCTTAACAATGCTGATAAAACCGTTGTTGAAATTGTCAAGGTAAGACCGTTGTCCATTTTATTTCTTCTTGTGTGTAATACGCAAAGATTTCCTGTCTGTAGTCTATGGTATATTTAATTAGATAAACCCTCCTCCGAACTCGAAAGTAATGAGTAGTATAGTCGATGCTGATATATTGATTGTGGAGAAGTAGTATAGTAATGAGTAGTATGGTCGAAACTAGTAATGAGTAATATCTCTAGACTTGTATATATTGATTGATGCATGAAAGAAGCATCAAGATTAAGGAGTTACTTGTTGCTTATATAGTCGATGCTGATGTTTGATATTGGACTCTGATAAAGTTTATCTATCTTTGATTCTCAGACAATTTGCTTGATCGGTGTCGTTGACAAGTACAGGCAGTTGTCCAAGTACAACTTGAGGCAGCTCACATCATCAAAGCCATAGGAATCTGGGTTTACGAAGTGAGAGCAGGCCACGGCAGTCAGCCAAAAGAACAAGTTTAGATGCCTCATGCCATGCCTGTTCGTGCATCAAAATCTGGATGTCAGATAATATTTGAGATTTTACTTGCCGGTTTGATTAATTGTCGTATTAATGAATAATACTAGAATTAATTGTGTTAATGTTGCGGCGTTTTTCTGCGGTGTTGAATCTGCCGTCTGCTGATTGAGTAAATGAGAAAGAAATGTGCAAATTCGGACGCTTAATTCTCTATTAATTAAACTATCTAAAGAGTAAACGTCACTAATGGTCTCTCAACTCACTATTGCCGCCAAGTTAAATAATTATTACATTTTTTTGTCCTTAAATTCTATAAAGTTGGTCCTTATTTCTTCCCTCTATTTAGAAATTCAATTTGTTGGTACTTCAAAAAAATAAAGATTTGGAAAAGAGTGGCCGAACGTAATTGGAACTGAAAGGAACTAGGGGCTAGCTATTTTCTTTTTTGTTAGTTTTTTTTTTAAAAAAAATTTTCCTTTGCTTACTTTTTTTTTTCTTCGTCTTTTGAAGTATATAAATTAACTTGGCAATGTACATTTGATAGATTTTGTGAACAGAAAAAATGTTATAATTTAGTACATCTAGTACATAAATCAAAATGACATTCAAGATATAATTTAGAGACTATTTGAGGCATGAACATTGCTATGTGGTAGGTTTTGGTCCATCATCATCGAAAGCCATCATTGGCTACCAAGAGATAAATCATTAGGATTTTTTTAGCACCAGCTGAAAACTGTCATCATATTATGTCCATCTAAAAAATACAAAAAATAAAAAATAAAAAAATAATTCAAAATCTCATATCATGAATGGAACAAAACACGAACTTGTCACAACAATCGTCAACATCCTTAAGCCTTAATGACAAGGGCTGGGCAATATCAAAGAATACAATATCTCCGCAAACAGAGACACAAGAAGAACAAATCGACGGCTAGAAATGCTCTATGATATATCTCTATCATCTCATCTAAGCCGCTGGAGCTTTGTACAACTTCTCCACCATCTTTCTATAATCTGCAAGAGACCCATCATAAAAGCATTACTCACACAATTCTCTTCTACTCTTTACTAATTAGAACCAAAAAAAATTCAAACTAAGTGAAACAAAAGAGATGAGAAACCCAAGAAGCCCAAGATTTACCTTCTTGATTGCTCCAAAGTTGTGCTGCTTGGGCGTTCAAAGGCGAGCTTATGTTTGGTTCTGCAATTCACATCAAAAGAAAATTATGACATGGTGGTTGTTATTAATCATCCATTACATGCCGGATTTTCCGGGTGTAAAGAGTGAATAATTACCTCCAAGCAGACTCTGGATGGATAAGAGTATGGTTCTCACATCATAAGCAGATGACCATTTATCCTGCAATTTGATCCAAAGGAAAATTTCCATTAAATGTACAAATAAGAATATAAAAACTAAATCAAATTATAGCCAAGAAGATAACATTAAGTTACCTGAAGAATATCCAAGCAAATGTTGCCAATCAGATCCACATTGGGATGAAACAAGAGAGTCTCAAACTTGACCTTTGGCGCTTTGAATGGATAATCATTGGGAAAGGTGAGGCACAGTCTGTACTCTGTTCCTTCAAACACTGTATCTTTGCTCCCAATGATTGTCCCTTTCCAGCAGAATATGTTGTCTTCTTCAGGGAAGGCAGATATCGCTGAATCTCCACTCATCTATAAATTCAATAATAATTGAACAAACACAAAGCAAAACATAATTAGAACAATTTCGGAACTCGTTCTATCAGGATTCTCAAGATCCAAACAGAAAACGAAGGAAAATAACGAGTCTTGGTGTTTGTGTTTTACCATTAAGGCCATCAACTCTGATTGCAGCCTATTGAGACAATATAGAACACAAGAAAACAGATGTAGAGAGTTAGAAACATTGAAAACCTCCAATTATCCGCACAAACAAGTGTTATTAAATTGAAATTTAATTAATCAAGAAACTGATATGAGAAGAAAACCCCCAATTATTAACACAAATAAGTTGTATTAGATGAAATTCAATAATCAAAAAGGAAATACAATTAAAAAACTGATCTGAGAAAAAAAAAAACCCACAATTATCAACACACATAAGCAGTATTAGATGAAGTTCAATGAGTCAAAAGGAAATATAATAAAAAAACTTAGCTGAGAAAAAAAAAACACAATTATCAACATTTCAAACAAGAAAGAAGCCGTTTTTCTGCAAATTGAGAAGAAGAAGAAGAAGAAGAAAAAGAAGAAGAGCCCATAAAAAATGAGGGGATAGAAAACAAAACTCAGAAAGACCTAACAGCCAAGGAATCAAAACCCTAAAAGCCCAATTATCTTTATCTGAAGAACAACCCCCTTCACACTAATTAGGTTAGGCAAGAAGAAGATGTACCTTTTGAGAACAGACTGAGAATCAACCATCTTCGGGCGAGGCTGAGACTGCTTTGCGTTTGCGGGAACAGTGGCTGCGTCCATTACTAGATTATTATCTTGGTTCACAGCAGCCATGGATAGAGATTCAAAAACCCAAATTCAAACCGAGAGAGATTGAGTTGAGGTATTCAAACACAGAGTTTTCGGAGAAACTCGAGAGTGAGGAAAAGCGGGTTTGAGAGTTTGTTTTAAAACGCTGCGAGGATAGGAGTTAAACGACGTCGGGGGCTGCCTATTTCGCGTGTTAGGTGAGGGTTTTCAAAATTTTCGACCGTTGGCATACCTGGGGTACTTTCCTTTTTTTCTTTTTTTTTTTTTTTTCAATCTTCAACGGCTACTAATTTTGTTTTTCTAATACTGCACCTTTTACTTTCCTTTTTTCCCGACCAATTTCATTATTTTCCTAACCTAATGCCCTTTTTATTTTGGTCGAATCCTTGATACGTTGTCGCTATTCGGTGGCTCTCTTCTGAAGGAGCGGATATACAAGTGTTTGAGGGTGATAGAGATCTCTTCGTTGTAACTCGTTGCAGGGGGTGCAGTATAAGTACGCGGGCGAATGGTGGAAGGCTAGAAGCCTTGGGCCATGATGCCGCAATCCTGCCCAAGGTGGGTTCGTCCAACTGACTTGACATTCTAGCTGTCTTCAAGTAGGTGTGCCGCTAGTAGAGACTGTTATTAGACAAGATTAGTGATTGGTTCTAAATTGCAGCCCATGAACCATCGTTCGAAATCAAGTGAAAGTGGAGTAAGCAGACATCTTGCTTGCACTGTTCTTTTTTATGCCTCTCGCAAGGACTTTAAATATTTTCTTTTGCGCTAGTCCAAATTCAATGTAAGCATGTTCATGTTAGCGACGTGCAATTCAGGGTTAAAGGGGGAAGTTAAGCAGATCGACCTCTCTAAATTAGACTTACTCGAATACTGAATCAGAACATGAAGATGTTCCTAAGGCTTAAGCAGCCATAGAACCATTGGTTAGTATTTTCCAGTTATCGAAGTCATGATTTTGAAGGAGCCAAAGCGCAAAGGAGAGAGAGGAAATGCAAATACTAAGAACATAAATGAAATATTTGCATTGTATATTGAATTACAAGTGCGTGAAATAAATTATCTCTAGATTAAGCCATGAGTCAACGTTCGCGGTTGAGAGACCATCAACAAGATGAACATTCAATGGAAATCATACCAAAGGTGTTGGCAAAGCAGTAAAAAGACATGACGATGTCAGGGAGTGAGGTTGTGAGGGATGTGGGGGTCTCAAAAGACTAGTTGAAGGAAATCACAGTGAGAATGTTGATCTTCAGAGAAGCAGAGGAGAGTTAGTTGAAAAGAATGTATGAAGGTCGGGAAGTCTCCATAAATGAGTTTGGGATGCAAGTCTGATTGAGATGAAGGCTTGTTGTTAGTTAGAATTGAGAAGGGTTGAGATGAGAACTGAATCTTGATCTTGGATCGAAGATATAGCTTTTACCAAGAAGGCTAGGTTTTGAGTAACAAAGAAAACTTTTGAGGGTTTTGTAGTTGTTGTAATTGATTGAGTTTGATCAATTGTTTGTTTGAGTTGATTTGGTTGTCTTTTAAGAAGAGGGCTTATGCTTTTATAGGCGAAATGACGGTGCAGATGTCCGACACGTGCATTCCTGCATGCATCTCCATCGCGATGACTAAGTCGCATGTCCCATTGCTCCTCCTAACCGTTTCGTCGCCCAATTAGTGTAATTTTAGAAATTATGATCGCTCTTCCTCATTAGTCAGCTATGGATACTAGTTGTATTTGGGCCTTAAGTCAAATTGGGTCTTTAATTTCTCAAGGACCCTCCCCATGCCCGTAGTTGTATTTTTCGCGTGTAAACATTGCCTCATGAATTTGAAGACTTGATGGGCTTTCGGATTCAAGTTGCCCCAATACTTGCGACTCTAATAGCCCTGCCATATGCGCCTCTCTGTTATGAATACTCACGATCTGATTACAAAAAATACGATCACAATACAAGCATTCCCATTTTGAGTTTCTGAGCTCGTTCTCAACTTTCCCTCTAGCCATGTCCTCTAAATCAGCCATGAAGGGCAAGAAATCAGTAGGTTCTTCTTTTTCACGCGGCTTCGTTGATCCCCCCAAGTAACGCCAAATGGATTTTTGGGGAAGAGTTCCAAGCGTCCCGAAAATCTTGGGAACGGGTATTGTAACACCCCGAAAATTCAAAAAAATAAAAATGACCATTTTACCCCTAAAAGTAAAAAAGTTGCCTTTTTTATTAGGATATTGTTAGGAAATCGGTAAAGACCATTATGAAGATCTCGATCTCCTGAGTACGTCAACAGGCGGTATACCGAAAAATGGAGTCTGGGTGAGTTAGTTATGGGCTTATGAAGGGCAAAGGTATTTTGGTAATTATGTGTTGAGGGGTAATTTGGTAATTTCCTATTTTAATCATGTGAATCATATTAAGTAGTGACAATGTCTAGACTCCTCTAGTGTTTTCGCTCCCTTTCTTTTCACCGACCTACTAATTCTATTAATGTGTGTGATTTGGTGGGGGTGGCTAGAGAATAGAGAAAAAAAAATTGAAAGAAACCGTGAGAGAGTTAAGAGGGAAACTAGAGATAGGAGTGTTAAGTGCAAAAAGCTATATTTTTACATCCTCTTTTACCTTTTTTTTTATTGAAATCTCTATGCAATACAAGGTATTTTGTTGTTTTTGATGTTTTCAGGATAAAAGTAAGGGCTTAACGAAATCAACTTAATTTTTGGTGAATCATAAAGACTTAAGGAGTTAAGAGTGGATTACATGAAGCCCAATAAATGCAAGATGAGTCCCTAGCTCACAAGTGGCCCAAGATCAACCCAGAGAGTTCTCTGCAGAACCCCTGACTTGTGGGCTTCGCTCCGAAGAGCTCAAAACGAATTAGAAAATGGGTCGCATATGTTTGGAAAGCCCTGGAAGTCTAGTTTCAGATGGCTTTGATGGCTTGTTATGTGGACGTTTCTATAGAGAGTTATCATGCCATAAAGGGATGCTGTTCAGTTTCAAAACAACAACTTTTCAGTTTCAATACTACACTAAATGCTGGTTATAATGAGAATCAATGAGGGCTGTTAAATGAAATTAAACTCTTGGAATATAGCTGTTGTAGCTATCTACACCTATAAATAGAGGTCTCATTGTACAAACACAACACACAAAAACAAAAGAACACATCTGGTGCAAGTTTGAGCTGTTCCAAGCTTGGAGAGAGAGCTAGAGCCTTGGCTTCGTGCATAATTCTGGGTTTAGCCTTTCAAATTTCTATGTAGTTTTTTAAGTTTTAGAATTCGTTCATGGAATAGTCTTATAGTAGTTAGGGCTGATTTGAAGCCCTAGACATGATTAAATCAATGTTATGATTAAGTTTGGTTTTTCAATTTATTTTTGCAACTAGAATCAGTTTTATGTTCTCATTGTTTTCAAGATTGTGTTTACAAGATTAGCTACCTTGTTTATGTTTGCTTGTCATTGGGAGTGTTAGGATGACTGCCATATCTTCTTTCATTCATTAACAACATGTGGTTAGGTTAAGAACTAATCATGTAAACTGATTTCATGAAGATCTAGGATATATGCCATGTTATAGGATTCATGTGATGTTCATAATTCTATTTATTCTTAATGAGTTCCTAGGTACTAAATCTGAGTATATGTCGTGCTAGGTTGCACCTAGAAATATAAGTTTGATGTATATGACATGCATCTAACATGCTAAGTAAGAGAGAGCTCATACAGTCTAGTTTTATGCCATGCTAAATCTGTGAACATCTTAATTGTAGATTGGAGTTGAAAAATTAGACATTCATAGCGTTGATTCATGATTGTTTAGAGTGGGTTTCTTACCTTAACTCATTCTAATTCATAGGTTAATATGGGAATCATATTGCATTTGTCTACAACCATTAAGTTCTTTTGATTCTGTTTTTATTTTTTGTTTTGATCTCCATCTTACAAACCAAACTCCAACCCCCATAAAATATGTGTTTGTGTTTTATCTAGTTCTTTATATAACATTTGTTTTACTAAGTTGTTACCAGTCCCTGTGGTTCGACCCTTGCCTATCACTATACTATCTTCCACGATTTGTACACTTTCAAGGATAAGATTTGTGTAAATTTGATAGCTTATTTAGGTTTTCTTATTTTACCGAACAAGTTTCTGGCGCCGTTGCCGGGGACTGCGCTTAACAGTTTTGTATTTCATTTTTGTTTCATTTACTCAATGAGTTTTTCTTGTTTTTCAGTTATATGTTCACTAATTCATCCAAGCACGTTTTCGAATTAGGTCTGCTTCGAAAAGCTGTTGAAAGAAGTTCAAGAAACCCTACACACATCCCTGTCAGGATTTTGAAGACTCGCTCCTAACCAAACTCTCCTATTCATTCCGAACCTCATTCACCAAAAACTGAGTTAGAGGAAGAAGAGGTGAACATGGCAGATCAAGGAGAAGGTAATCGTGCATTGAAGGGGTATGCCATCCCCAAGATCAGTGAGGAGTCTTCGTGCATCCAATATCCAGCCACAACCATTGAGAACTTTGAACTCAAATTAGAGAGAAGGCTAAGGCTTGGCTCCATACTCTTCCATCTAGATACATTGAGACTTGGGATATGCTAGCTTCCAAGTTCCTGCAACAATTTTTCCCAGCTGAATGCACTAAGAAGTTAAGGAGGGAAATCATGTCAATTGTGCAAACCGATGGAGAGCTGTTTCATGAGTATTGTGATAGGTTTAAGACATTACTGCATTCTTGCCTTCATCACAACCTTGAACCATGGCTGCTCATGCAATACTTCTATGAAGGGTTACTAGATTATGATCATATGATGGTGGATGCTATTGCTGGTGGTCTAATGAACAAAACGGTTGATGAAGCTAAGGACATGTTTAAGGACATTGCTACCAATACGAAGCAATTTAGTTTCAGAAACCGGAAAACTAAGAAGGTTTATGAGGTTAGTACTAATTCTAATGAAAATTCCCAAATTTTTGAATTAACTAACCTTATTAAGCAGCTTGTGTCCCAAAAGCAAGTTGTGGTTGTTTATCAAGTGTGTTCCTTGCAGGGACATTCTTCTGAAGCATGCCCTCAAGTGCAAGGGATTCATGAGGAAGCCAACATGGTTGGAGGTTTTCAAGGAAATCAGAGGCCACAAAATGATCCATTTGCTCCGACTTATAACCAGGGATGGAGGAATCATCCGAAATTCAGATGGGGAAACAGCAATAATGTTCAAAATCCAAATCATCCCCAAGGCTTCCCCAATCCACAAGGGTCAACCATCCAAGCTGCACCAAACAAATATCTTGAAGACATTGTGAGCACATTGGCTGGACAAATGAGCTCTTTAGCTCAAAGCACTCAAGACCTCAAGGTTTCAACCCATACTTTCATGAACAAGACTGATCGATCCATTGCAAACTTAGAAACCCAAGTTGGACAGATTGCAACTGCCTTAAATGAGAGGGAACTTGGTAAGCTTCCTAGTCAAATTATTGTAAATCCTAAAGGTCTAAAAAATGCGCAGGTTAATGTTATCACTTTAAGGAGTGGAAAAGAGCTCCAAGGTTCCAAGGACCCTCCAAAAATTGATGAAGGTGTGGTGATATAAGATGAGGAAGTTAAGAAAGATAAAAAAAATTCTAAAAGAATCCAATTCAGCCCCCCTTGTCGAAACCTCAATTCCAGCCAAGCTAGATACTTCTATGGTAAATTCTAATCCTGAGAATTTTAGTTCTAACTCTAAGGTGGCAGGATGCACTCCACCTATGCCTTACCCTCGCAGGTTTGCCAATTCAAAAAAAGATCAGCTTGAAAAGGACTTTTTAGAGACAATTAAGAAACTAGAAATTACTATTTCCTTCTTTAAGGAAATTAAGCATATTCTAGGTTATGCGAAGTTCATCAAGGAGCTTTGTAAAAACAAGAGGATGGTGGAGATCAATGTCGTGGTTGCATTTGGTGAAAAAGTCTCTTTCATACTGCAAAGGAAGCTGCCACCAAAAGAGAAGGATCCCGGAAGCTTACTGTTCAATGCCAAATTGGTTCAATGAGGTTTGATAGATGCTTATGTGACTTAGGTGCTTCTATTAACTTAATGCTATATTCTGCTTATGCAGCACTGCAGCTCGATGATCTCAAGCCAACTCACATGATGATTCAATTGGCGGATCATTCTATCACTAATCCAAGGGGAGTGGTGGAAGATGTGATTGTCCAAATAGGTGACCTTGTATTACCAGCAGATTTCTACATTCTAGCCATGGAAGAGAGTTCTCTTCCAAATAATCTCCCACTCATTTTTGGCCGACCATTCCTAGCAACTGCTCGTGCTATCATACATTGCCATTCGGGAAAGCTCACCATGAATTTTTTAGGGGAAACAAGAACTTTTCAAATTCTTGATGCTATGAGGTACCCTAGTGACATTCATGAATGTAATTCCATTGATTTATTAAGTTTAATGTTGTAGGAACCATTTACAACTCAAGGAAAGGAAGATCCATTAGAAAGAGCACTCAGTTTATCTCCAAGTGATGATTGCGTGCATGATGACGAACGAATGGAAGTACTCTCTGCCCTAGAAGCTATTCCATCTTGTAAGCCATCAAGGTGGCCTTGTTTTGAGCATCTCCCTAACTCAACAGATAAGCTAATTGCTTCAGTCATTCAAGCACCAAGGTTAGAACTTAAACCACTTCTTGAACATCTTAAATATGCTTATCTTGGTGATGAAAATACTTTGCGTATCATTATTGCTGCCAATTTGAGTGATGTTGAGACATAAAAGTTAGTGAAAGTTTTAAGAGAGAACAAGACGGCTATAGGATGGACTATAGCTGATATCAAAGGAATTAGCCCTACAAAATGCATGCATCGAATTCTCTTGGAGGATGCATCGAAGCCTACTAGAGAAGCTCAAAGACGGCTAAACCTACCTATGAAGGAGGTAGTGAAGAAGGAAATTTTGAAGCTACTAGATGTAGGAATCATTTACCCAATTTCTGATTCTACATGGATAAGTCCTATACAAGTGGTTCCTAAGAAATCAGGCATCACCGTTGGCAAGAACGAGCATGATGAAATGGTGCCGATAAGGGTGCAAACAGGATGGAGGGTGTGTATCGACTACCGCAAGCTCAACACAACAACTCGTAAGGATCATTTTCCTTTACCTTTCATTGATCAAATGCTTGAGAGACTTGCAGGTCATAGTCATTATTGCTTCTTGGATGGATACTCTGGTTATAACCAAATAGTAATAGCTCCCGAGGACCAAGAGAAAACCACATTCACATGCCCTTTTGGCACATTTTCATATAGGAGGATGCCATTTGGCTTATGCAATGCCCTTGCCACATTTCAGCGATGCATGATGAACATATTCTCTGACATGGTTAGGGATATCATTGAGGTTTTTATGGATGATTTTTCTACTTTCGATAACTCCTTTGATTTATGTCTTCACCATATTTCTCTAGTGCTGCAAAGGTGCAGGGAATGCAACTTAGTGCTTAATTGGGAAAAGTGCCATTTTATCGTACAACAAGGCATTTTCTTAGGGCATGTGATCTCAACTCGTGGTATTGAAGTAGAGAAAGCCAAGGTGGACGTAGTGAGCAGGCTGCCGCCCCCTACATCAGTAAAAGAAATCACCTTTTTTGCTTGGACATGCTGGATTCTACCGTCAATTCATCAAAGACTCCTCTAAGACTTCAAGACCTCTGTGCAAGCTGCTAGCCAAGGATGCTCCATTTGATTTTGATATAAACTTCCATGAAGCTTTCTAGAAGCTCAAAAACCTCCTTACAACTGCCCCTATCATAATGCCACCAGATTGGAACCTGCCTTTTGAGCTTATGTGTGACGCATCTGATTATGTTGTAGGGGCTGTTTTAGGGCAACGTGTCAACAAGCTTTCACATGTCATTTACTATCCCAGCTGCACTCTAAATGATGCACATCTCAATTACTCTACAACTGAAAAGGAGTTTATTGCTGTTATTTTTGCTTTAGAAAAATATAGATCTTATCTAATTGGTACTATAGTAATTATCTATTCTGATCATGCAACATTGAAATATCTGCTGACCAAAAAAGGATGCTAAACCAAGATTCATCCGGTGGATGCTTCTAATCCAGGAGTTTGATGTGGAGATCCGAGACAAGAAGGGTTCTGAAAATGTTGTGGCTGATCATCTCAGCCGACTAGTGCATTCATCCCATCAGGAGGAAGATCACTTTCCATTACAAGAATGCTTCCCTCATGAGCAACTTTTTTCCCGTAGCACTTTAGATCCTTGGTTTGCCGACATCATCAATTACTTGGCCACCAAGCGAGTCCCAAGCACTCTTAGTCAATCCCAAAGACATAAGCTGGTTAAGCAGGCCAAGTACTTTGTGTGGGATGATCCATTTCTATGGAAACATTGTCCAGATTTCATCATACGTAGGTGCGTACCTAAATCTGAATTCCATTCAATTCTAACCTTCTGTCATGCTTCACCTTGTGGAGGTAATTTTGGAGCTAAGAAAACAGCCCTTAAAATTCTTCAAAGTGGTTTCTATTGGCCACGCTTGTTCAAGGATGCTTATGAGTTTATGGCTACTTGTGATCACTGTCAACGTAAAGGTAACCTAGGTTCTCGTGATCAAATGCCTGTAAACCCAATTCTAGTTGTCGAAATTTTTGATGTTTGGTGCATTGACTTCATGGGACCTTTTCCTAATTCTCATGGTTGCTTATATATTTTGCTTGCTGTTGATTATGTTTCAAAGTGGGTTGAAGCAATCCCCACTAGGACTAATGACTCTAAGGTTGTTCTCAATTTTCTCAAAGAATACGTATTTTCTAAATTTGGGACCCCTAGAGCAATCATGAGTGGCAGAGGAACACACTTTTGCAACCGATCATTTGAGGCTTTATTGAAACGTTATGGAGTAATGCACAAGATCTCTATGCCATACCATCCTCAAACAAGTGGACAAGCTGGAATCCCTAACCGTGAAATTAAGAAAATCTTGGAAAAGACGGTAAGCCCTAATAGGAAGGATTGGTCATTGTGTTTAACTGATGCTTTATGGGCCTATAGAACAACATATAATGTAAAGACCCATCCCAAATAATCGGGATTAATTAAGAATTAATTACGGATTAGCGAGGCTAATCGGGGAATAAAAGAGGATTATCGGACGCTCAGGGCGAAAATATGATTTTGCCCACAAACGAGGGAAAAAAGTTAACTTTTGACCTGGGAGGTTAGATGCTCGAGGACTGATGACCATGACGTAGATCGAGACGTTACCAGTCTGTAGACAGGCGGCACGTCAAAATTGGACGTTCGATGTGAAAGTTATGATTCACGGAAGGTCGAGGTAACGATTGCACAAATTTCGAGATAGATGACATTTGTCATTAAGTGGGCCCAGATATTTAAGAGTAGGCCCAATGGATGCATGACAAGTATCATTCATCCATTCCTCACCTTAACTGATACATGCATATCCCCATTTTCCCATTTTCCACAGTTCACCCGATCTCATTCGAACCACTCACCACAAACCACCCCCTCCCCTTGTTGTTTGACTGAGGGCCTTGAGAGACTGAGACTGGGGCTATGAGTGATGAGGATGGGGGCTGGGTACGGCCTGAGCCGTCGTGGACGGCGGTGGAACCACGGGAGGAAGGTAACCCGAGAAATATTTAATTCAAAATTTGAGTTTTAGTTCTGTACATTTTGGAAGGTATCTAATGGGTAGATGATGTTCATGGGATCCCTACGAGTCTAGGAGGATCAAAAATGGTGGCTGGGGTGGTCGGAGACGGTAGAAAACAGAGGAGAAAAAACAAGGTTTGTTCATCGATCTAACTAGGTAATTTACAGGCCCATTTTCATGGTTTTGATCATATAGGTTAATAGGAAATGAAAAAAGGAAGATATTGGAATTGGTAGGATCAAAATCGGGTCGAAAATGGGGGAGATATGGGTTGGACTGGTCTTGCCGGTCAGATCGGGTCTACCGAAGCTTGATGGTGACACTGTGTAGGGCGCGTGAGCCACACGCGCAGCGCCTTTGGACGGCGCGTGGGGGAGAATTTGGAAAAGTGTCCAACATGTAATTTCATCCTTTCGATGTAACGAACATTTTGGGACAAGTTTCGAGTCGATTGGACATCATTTCGATATAATTCGAGGTGTCCGAAAGTTTAGGACCGAGTTTAAAATATGATAAAAATCCCGAAAAAATAAGGGGCTTTTATGAGGGGTTATTTAAGTAGTTAGTAACCCTCTAGTATGATTTGGATAGGTTTGGGAATCCCAGAGATGGTGATTGGCCTGGGATAGGCTTATGGCACGCATTTCGAGGCTCAGCTTGGACAGCCTGTGAGTGGACCTTGTTTCATGAATTGATGCATGCATAAATGTTTTATATGAATTTTAAATACATGTTTTGAGATTCCATGAGTGCATATGTTTGTGGTATTCAGTTTTTACATATCTGCACGTATTTCGAGGTTTTCCATTTTATACGGTACTTATACGTGCTGTGTTTTCTATGATGGTTTGATAAAATGATTTCAGATTTGAAAATATGGAATAGGGCATGAGACCCATTTGACTGGAAACTAGCGGACTTGGAGTCCATTTGATTTGATGAGAAAACGGGTTGGAGGTCCATTTGAGTTATACAATCGGGCCGGGGGTCCCGTTGGTTTACGGATTTGGGCTTGAGGCCCAATTGGCTTATGATATCGGGCTTGAGTCCCAGTTGATTTTTGTATCGGGCTTGAGGCCCAGTTGATTTGTGATATCGGGCTTGAGGCGCCATTGATTTATGGTATCGAGCTTGAGGTCCAGTTGGTTGTGATATCGGACTTGAGGCCCAGTTGATTGTGAAATCGGGCTTGAGGCCCCATTGAATTGTGGTATCGAGCTTGAGTCCCCGTTGTGGTTCATGAAATGGGAATTCGGGTTTAAGACCCTATTGGAATATGAATTTGGGCATGAGTCCTTGTTAAATTGAATTTGAATCGGATTCAAGGAATCCTGTTGAGAGGTTCGGGTATGAGACCCAGTTGAATTGTGATTTGAAAGAAAGTATTTGAAAATGTATATACCCTCCTATATGAGCGGATATGTCTCCTCCAGACGTCGTAGATCCTGGAGAGTCACAATCCACTACCTGGAATGAGTGACTCCAAGAAGGAGCACATTCCAGGAGTGAGAGATATAATATGGTCTCGAATTGGGTCCGGAGACAGTCCTCGAGACGTTGTAGATCCTGGATTTTGGACAGATCCTCCTAAATGTTGTAAATCCAGGGGGTAGACTCGGAGATGAGACCCCGAGTAGTATGCATACTTATAGATAAATCATGACGGGTATTGATTAGGCATCAGAGAATGTCAAGGATGGGTTATATATATATATATATATATATTTGTATATTGTATATGAGATTTCACTGAGATTTGTTTGGGGCTGCCACCCCGTGTCCTATGATTTGGATGTGGCTTTTGGGCTGAGTTCCCATATACTTTGGTTTACAGTTTTGGGCCAAGGCCCTAATGATTTAAATGGATTGATAAATAGTTTTTCGAATGCATGCATGCATTTTAATGAAGGGCATAAATGTCTTTCTATGAAATTGTTTTTATTAAATTCCTTGTTTTGTCCACTCATAGTTTTAATAATTTTAATGCCCTTCAGGTTGATCGTGGATGCGGGCTGTAGTAGAAACCGAGACATCATACTTCTCCTCCGATCCTGGCGCACTTTGGAGGCCCCGAGTGGGCTGAGACTGTAATTTGTCTGATACGTCGTGTTAGATGGGAGCATGCACGTCCCAAGTTAATCCCGGTGGATTTCGAACGGGTCCTGACAAATGGTATCAGAACAAGTTTTGCTTTCAGTGTGACGCGCTGGTCGAGGATGTGATGTCTCTGCAATAGTAACAGCCCGTCATCAACCTGATAGTGAGGGTAAGAGTATAAGGATTCAATGAAATCGAACCCTGGGTAGATTATGTTTGGCACGAGGTGCGATTGTTTAGGGTTCGATTGGCATAGGATGCCGTGTTTTCCAGGAGGTTGGATCCCGAGTGGGATCAATATGCATGTGAATCTAACGGCTTAGAGCCGTAGTGTTACTGGAGATAGGATCCAGTGAACTAGTAGACAAGTATGACGACTTGAGAGTCGGGACCGTTGAGGGGTCAGGATGGACATAGATTATGCCAAAGTGGAAATCAGTGGAGGTCGAATGTTAGGGTCATCCATGACAAAAATGCAAGGATCAGAGATAGTGCCGTTAGGAGCAGTCAGGCGCACAATGACCCTAGTTGAGATTGGTTGGAATAGGAACGCTTGATCTTGTTGGACGTGGGATGTCGTGTTTTGGTGTGTCAAATCCTGGAGGGAGGTTGACTGGCAGGGAATGCCTGGATTAGTTGTTGTGTGGCATAGTAGGATGCGATTGCGACATGTAGCAGTTGTGTAGTGTTAGGCACGTAGTATGGCCATGTTCTTGTGGAGGCCAGCGGCTGGGAACCATAGAGTTACGAGGGGACGAGATCCTCAGATTGTGGTTACTAGTTGATTAGACACCAGTATCAGGGTATGACAACTTTCGGAGTCGAGAACGTTGGATTAGTTAGGATGGAAGTGCTGTAGTGAACAGTCGGGTTTGTGATAACCTTAGTTGGTGGTTGATTGGACAAGTTACCAAGAGTAGGGTACTTGCGGACTCGTTCCGGAGGTGGACCGATCGGTGGGTGTTGCGTGTTGAGCGTCTGGTGCTGGCGGTGAGTTGACCGCTTAAGTACGATGTCTCGATAACGGAGCATTCTAAGTTGGTCTATACGTGGTGGTGGCAGACGCTACTATCGATGGATGTAGTCGAGTCTCCTCGAGGCTGGATTTGATTGTGGTTGTTGAGAATCGGGGGACTTTCGGGGAACGTTCATTTTCTCGTATGGATTGTCGGAATGGTCATACCTAGAGTCGTGGGGTACGAGGAAGGTAGAGCCCCTCCGACCCGAGCAGAGATAAGTGGTGATTGCTCGGTATATGAAGAGTTTCAGGATTGGTTTGATTCGTACCCCGCATGGCGGTGATGCAATGATGTTAGGAGACGACGAGCCATGAGCTGAGGGTATCTCAGTTAGGACGTACGAACCAGTATGCCGAAGTGAATGTTGATAGAAGAAGCCGAAGAGAATCCATGAAAGTGTTTAGTTTGGACGTAAAGGATTAAGCATTACAATAATTATCAGAGAATACTCTTAGTCGGAGAAGGAGGCTTCTCATTTTCAGCTCTTTAGCAGATGGTGCTTGGTGTCGCACAATGACATGGGATGAATATTGATGTCATCGTCTTGGATCATCTTTGATTCTTCCCTACATGGGATGACAAGGAGTGATATGACAGTCAAGGGCTTCAAAGAGGGTGTAAGAACTAGACAGCTAGACTATGAGTCAAATTGGAATGACTTGAAGAGCATAAGGTATTTAGCGTCACTGGATGTGACGAGTGAGTGTCCGAGGTAGTTAAACCGTTGTGGACCGAGGTGAGTCAGATTGAGTAGTGTGATGACGATCATGATGATCGAGATTATTGGGGTTGAATATGTGAATGAGTAGGAGACGAGGACGATATGTAGATATCGATCAGGAAGAGATGAATAGTCGATGCCTTGAGTTGGATGTTGGCTGGTCTATCTCTGGAGTTGGTCAGGTGACCATGATGACTCCGAGAGTACGTTGAGGAAAGTGAGGATTAGTATGTGGTTGGACGTTACCTGAGCACAGTCCTTAAGTAGGCAGGTAGTACCTCGATGATTGATCTGATGTGAGTGCGTCGAGGAGTAGTGCATGTTGGATGATGGGATTGACCATGGATCATTAGTATGTTGAGTTTAGAGTTACCAGAGAGAATGAGTGTTTTGTCTAATGGATCCTCCGATGAAGTCTTAGATGGACGTGAGATGATGATCGGGCGAGATCCGATGTTGCTTATACAGGGTGTACAGGGATCAGATCTAATCCGATGGTGACAGTTCGACGAGGATGATGCTAGGATGTATTCCGACATGATGATGGGATGTCTGGACATTGAATATTGTGCCTGGAGTAGAGGGGAGTGAGAGGGTTCAGTGTCGAGGTGAGCCGAGAGCTCAGGGTCGTGTGGGCCAGAGGAACCCTAGTGACTGTGTATGCGATGATTCATGCTGAGGCAAGTATTGATGGGGTCCAGATACAGCCGAGATGGGTGAGACGTCGGTTGTGTATCGACAGGATGAGTAGTACGACAGTTGAGACTCGAGATGAGTCCAGATGTCAGCGGAGATCGCTGAGTGATGTGAGATACGATCCGAGGACTCGAGAGCGAGTCAAGATCATAGTAGTGCAATGAAAACGCAGTGGAGCCGGGAGTTGTTGGTTGATCACGATGGTTGTGACGTATGTCAGTGATGAATTTAATCGGTATTTGATGCATTCAGATTGGTAAAGATTGATGTGACTCTCACTGGAGTTAGTAGGGATTACTGAGAGAGGCAATATGCGTATGAGAAAACGAAAGTGTTAGCTGACATGAGTACCGAGGTCGGTAAATGCCGCATGTTTGTGTATGGTCTGCGAGATGTGATTCGTGCCATTGGGATGGCAGGATCTAGAGGATGTTGTCCGATCGGATGCTGAGTAGGATGTCAATTTCGATTGTCAGATGAGAAGAACCATCAGGCTGAAAAGCCGATTTGATAACAACTTAGTATCACTGACTTGTCAAAGTGAGTGGTAGGCAAGACACCGATATTCGATCTCTAGGGAGACTTATGCACCGACAAGTGACTTCTCGAGAGTCTAGTTAGAGCTTTGGAAGCTCCGGTGACAGTGCGAACCAACGAGTACAGCGTTTGTGACGGACGTGTACTTTTACACGAGAGTACCCGTGTGGGGGGACATGATTGGATTCCACAATTTGGTTGTGGAATTGGGTCGGTTTGAATTTCGAGGATGAAATTGTTTAAGGAGGGGAGTTTGTAACGACCCGTCCTAAATTATCGGGATTAATTAAGAATTAATTACAGAGTAGGCGAGAATTATCGGACGTTCAGGGAAATATTATGATTTTGTCCTTGAATGAGGGTAAAAAGTTGACTTTTGACCCGGGAGGTCCGATGTCTGTGGATCAATGATCGTGACGTAGATCGGGACGTCACGTGTCTGTAGACAGGCGACACGTCAAAATTGGACGTTCGGCGGGAAAGTTATGATTCATAGAAGGTCGAGGTAACTATTGCATGAATTTTGAGACGGATGACATTTGTCATTAAGTGGGCCCAGATATTTAAGGGAAGGCCTAATCGATGAATGACAAGTGTCATTCATCCATTGCTCACCTTGATTGATACATGCATATCCCCATTTTCCCATTTTCCACGGTTCACCCGATCTCATTCGAACCACTCATCACAAACCACCCCCTCCCCTTGTTGTTTAACTGAGGGCCTTGAGAGACTGAGACTGAGGCTGTGAGTGATGAGGATGGTGGCTGGGTGTGGCCTGAGCCGTCGTGGACGACTGTGGAACGGGAGGAAGGTAACTTGAGAAACATTTAATTCAAAATTTGAGTTTTAGTTCCGTACGTTTTGGAAGGTTTCTAATGGGGGTAGATGATGTTCATGGGATCCCTACGAGTCTAGGAGGACCAAAATCGGTGGCTGGGGTGGTCGGAGACGGTAGAAAACAAAGGAGGAAAAACAGGGCTTGTTCTTCGATCCAACCAGGTAATTTGCAGGCCCATTTTCATTGTTTTGATCATGCTGGTTGATAGGAAATGAAAAGAGGAAGAGATTGGAAAATGAAGGATCGAAAATCGGGTTGAAAATGGGGGAGATATGGGCTGGACTGGTCTCGCCGGTCGGACAGGACCGAAAACCAGAGACCCGGTTCAGACCGGGTCTACCGAAGCTTGATGGTGACATTGTGCAAGGCGCGTGAGCCACACGCGCAACACCTTTGGGTGGCATGTGGTGGAGAATTTGGGGAAGTTTCCAACATGTAATTTCATCCTTTCGATGTAACGAATATTTTGGGACAAGTTTCGAGTCGATCAGACATCGTTTCGATATAGTTCAAGGTGTCCGAAGGTTTAGGATCTAGTTTAAAATATGATAAAAATCCCAAAAAATTAGGAGGCTTTTATGAGGGGCTATTTAAGTAGTTAGTAACCCTTTAGTATGATTTGGACAGGTTCGGGAACCCCGGAGATGGTGATTGGCCTGGGAGAGGCTTATGACGCGCATTTCGAGGCACATCTTGGACGGTCTGTGAGTGGACCTTATTTTATGAATTGATGCATACATAAATGTTTTATATGAGTTTTAAATACATGTTTTGAGATGCCATGAGTGCATATGTTTGTGGTATTTAGTATTTACATATCTGCACGTATTTCGAGATTTTTGATTTTATACGGTGGTTATACGTACTGTGTTTTCTATGATGGTTTGATAAAATGATTTTGGATTGGGAAATATGGAATCAGGCATAAGACCCATTTGATTGGAAACTACCGAACTTGGAGTCCATTTGATTTGATGAGAAATTGAGCTGGAGGGCCATTTGAGTTATAGGATCGGGCCGGGGGCCCCGTTGGTTTACGGATTCGGGCTTGAGGCCCAATTGAGTTATGATATCGAGCTTGAGTCCCAGTTGATTTTAGTATCGGGCTTGAGGCCCAGTGGATTTGTGATATCGGGCTTGAGGCCCCGTTGATTTATGGTATCGGACTTGAGGCCCAGTTGGTTGTGATATCAGGCTTGAGGCCCAGTTGATTGTGAAATCGGGCTTGAGGCCCAGTTGATTGTGAAATCGGGCTTGAGGCCCCATTGAATTGTGGTATCGGGCTTGAGCCCCAGTTGTGGTTCTTGAAATGGGAATTCGGGTTTAAGACCCTATTGAAATATGAATTTGGGCTTGAGTCCCTGTGAAATTGGATTTGAATCGGATTCGAGGAATCCTATTGAGAGGTCTGGGTATGAGACCTAGTTGAATTGTGATTTGAAAGAAAGTATTTGAAAATGTATATACCCTCTTATATGAGCGGATATGTCTCCTCCAGACGTTGTAGATCCTGGAGAGTCACGATCCACTACTTGGAATGAGTGACTCCAAGAGGGAGCACATTCCATGAGTGCGAGATATGATATGGTCTCGGACTAGGTCCAGAGACAGTCCTCGAGACGTTGTAGATCCTGGATTTTTGACAGATCCTCCCAGACGTCGTAGATCCTGGGGGTAGACTCGAAGATGAGACACCGAGTAGTATACGTACTTATAGATAAATCGTGACGGGTATTGATTAGACATCAGAGAATGTCAAGGATGGGATATATATATATATGTATATTGTATATGAGATTTCACTGAGATTTGTTTGGGGCTGCCCCCCCGTGTCCTATGATTTGGATGGGGCTTTTGGGCTGAGTTCCCATATACTTTGGTTTACAGTTTTGGGCTAAGGCTCTAATCATTTAAATGGATTGATATATTGTTTTTCGAATGCATGCATGCTTTTTAGTAAAGGGCATAAGTGTCTTTTATGAAATTATTTTTATTAAATTCCTTGTTTTGTCCACTCACAGATTTTAATAGTTTTAATGTCTTTCAGGTTGATCGTGAATGCGGGCTATAGCAGAGATCGATGCATCACACTCATCCTTCGATCCTGGTGCACTCTAGAGGCCTCGAGTGGGATGAGGCTGGAATTATCACTGGTCTGACACGTCGTGTTAGATGGGAGCATTCACGTCCCACGTTAATCCCGAAAGATTTGGGACGGGTCCTGACATATACGATGGCAGGATCGCCCCCGAAAGGGGCATCGACAACCGTGCCCGGTCCTGCTCCCGTCTGGCAATATGACTGAAAATCCAAAGTTACCCTCAGCACTTGCCAAACCAGGGATAGCCACACGTACTTACTCATGCCTCCGCCCCTCGTACAGCCTCGGACAGCGCGCTGTCACGACATGGAGGGTCAATAAAAACCAAAAGGTGTGAGTGGACAAAAATAAATCAGTTTAGCAAAACAGCTACAACAAACATTTTTACCATCCGCGTAAAAACGAATGCATGCATACAAAAACCATTTCGCAATCGGTTAAGATTTTCCACATAAGAAAAACTGTGTATCAAATTTCAACATAAGGAAAAACTCGTATGAACCTCAAAATCATTTTCCCTCTCTCAACCAACGGGTCTTAGCCCGCAATCATAAACACCGGGCCTCAGCCCAAAACCACGAATCAAAACCAAATGCACAACATGATCCAAAACCAACAACCATATACCGGGCCACTGCCCAACTCAACTGAAACATCAGAAATCATCAATAAATCACAAGTCAATCATTTTGCTGGATATCAAGTGCGCCCGAGTCTTTAAACTCAAAACCATGCGCATAAACAGGCCTTCCCGGGATATCAACGAGTCTTTAAACTCAGAACATAATCAATAGGCCTCGGGGGTATCACAGTAACCGAGTCTTTAAACTCACGAGTCTTTAAACTCATTAAGGGCCCTCCCCCGTCATCAATTAACCGAGTCTTTAAACTCAAAACGTGCTCCAGCAATAGCACCCGGGTCTTTAAACCCAAAACAGTTTTCGACGGGTCTTTAAACCCCAAAGCAGTTTTCAACGGGTCTTTAAACCCCAAAACATTTTTCAACGGGTCTTTAAACCCCAAAACATTTGTCGAACACGACAACGTGGGATCCATCCCAAAATCACATTTTCCACAACAGGACTCATGGTCCGAGTTTCCACATTCGAATTCCCAATCATACTTCACAAAACATATTCAAATCACCATTACACACGGAGCATGTACAATCATACCAAATCACTTTATTAAATCCTTTTTCATTTCCGAATTCGAATTCGCAATAATGATTCCGTAAGCTGGCATCCGGAAGCATCATCCCGAACCCAAACCAAGAATCCACTTTATATTTCCGAAAACCGAAATCTCGTTAATCAAAGTTACTTTTATGCCCCGAGCATCACGCCCGAAACCACCTTTTTCAAATCCATTTTAATTCTTAGAAATCACTTCTTTCTCAAATCTTATTTTCAACACATCAAAACCACAATCATAATCACCAAAATCACGATCCAATCAAACATACTCAAACCCATTTTTAAAATCCTCAAAATCACAAGTCTCATTTCAATTCCCAGATTCAAACATCAACAGTGATCAAATCACAATAACTCGAAATCTCGTAAAACGTGCAAATCCGGAACGTTCTCGAAAAACGTGTCAAAATCGTAAGTCACACTCGCAAATCATAAACAACCTTCTTAAATCATGTTGCACCCATTTCATATAACTTCTTTCATTAAACCTTCATTAAGCACACGAGTGACCATAGTATCGAAATACGTGTAATTTCACATGTATAGTAGAAATACGTATAAATACGGGAATCGAATACGTATAAATGCGGAAACCAAAATCAATCATAACTTATAATCATAATCATAAAATCATAGAAATAATTTATGCATGCATTAAATTTGAAAGCAACGTCCACTCACACACCATTCTTGAGGCTCGGTTTCGCGCCGCACGCATGCCCGTAATTTCCGATATTTTCCAGAAATTCAAATCCTGTCCGAAAACATACTTTAGTGTCACTAAGGGCTTAGATAACAACATACTAATTTCCCATAATTTTCCGGGAATTAATCGTTAATTACAAACGTAACATAAATCTTCGGACCCTCGGAATAACATCGAAACGGTGTCCGATAAATTCGAAACCAATACTAAAATGTTCGTTACATTGTATAGGACAAAAGTCGTGTTGAACTCACCTTGAAATTCGGGTCCACGCGCCCTCACGCGCCGCCATGAGTGGCTGCGCGTGACCCCACGCGCCTGCTACAGTACTGCACATTCGTTGTCCCTACCCGGCTAGCAGGTAAACGGGCCATTTCACCCGCGCCTCGACCCGATTCGATCCCTGCGTTAAACCATCTAATTTCTTCAATTGATCCCACGAGTAGACTCGAAATACACTCCATTAAAGGTCTGTATAAATTAATCCACTCGACACGGCCTAAAACTAACATAATTGAACTCGAGTCGAACTCGGAGTTCATCGTCCCAGTTCAACAGACCGTCACTGTTTCCCTCAATTAATTGATTAGGGAGCATCGCAGACTTACCTTGAGAATGATTTTGAAATCAATTTTGCAAGGGCTTACCTCCAATTGCACGAACACAAGCTCCTGTTTTCCTGAAATTCGTCGAGTCTGAACATGGCTCTGCGAGCTTCGAACGTCAACTTCCTTGACTTCGATCGACTAAAGAAGGTCCCATAAAGCTCATTCGAACCTAATTGGACTTTGGGCTGGCCTAAAACTGGTCTTCGAATTTGAAATTTCCCAGGGACGGTTCCCGGGTTCTGGGTGTATTCTCACTCAGCGACTCCGCTGCACTTCACCATTGGACTCTGAACACTCACTCACACCGCCTCGACTCACCCCTGGCTTGTTCTAATGGAAGGATAACCAACCTGCTCTCACGCTCTGTTTTTCCCCTCAGAGACGCCCACACTGTTATGAGTTCACCAGCCCGCATTGTGTACTCTCAGACCCAAATATCAATGCCCTCACACCCTCTGAGCTCAGGCACCAGCACTACTTGATCACCCATTGAACAATTCGAGTCTGCCTCTCTCTGTCCCTGCTCAACTGTCCCTGTTCTTCAGTATCGAAAAACTCAGCCCGTGCACTGCCTGCCTCCCACGCAGGGCAAAACCCAGTCCCCCCGTGCTCTGATCACGCCACTAAGTAGCAAAACAACTCAAAACACTCACACCCACACCTGACTAGAATCGAAGTGCTCCCCCAAGTCTCTGCTTCACGCCTGTAACCAACAACCCGTGCTAAAAACCCACCAGTGCACCAGTTTCAAACACACCTACACAATTGTTTAGTTTTCCCCATCCCAGTACACGATCTCGAGCCATTAATCCCTCATTTCTTAGTGACAAATGTCACTGATTTGCTAAACAATCCTCTTTAAAAACATCACTCATAGCACCGTTGCACAGTCCCTGTTTTTCACGGTGGTGAACAGTAACCACCGTGTAAATGACCAAAATGCCCTCAGTTAGCAAATTACCAAATTGCCCCTCACCTTCCGTGACCCGTAACTTGGTCATCCGATGTCCGCTTCAAGCGTGACGCCCGTCGTTGTACTCGGGGCATCAAGACCTTCCTAACGGTCCTTGGCCCTCGGCCATCGGACCTTCCGATCAAAAAGTCAACATTTTCCATTATTTCGTCCAAATTACGGAAATGCCCCCGGACTTCCGCACGTCATAACATTCACCCTGTTCGTCCGAATCGGACGTGTCGCCTGTCTATGAACTCGTGACGTCCCAAACTACGTCACGGTCATCGGGAAAGGTCCATTTGACCGCCCGAATAAAAAGTCAACGTTTTACCCACGACTAGGGGCAAAACGGTCATTTGCCACGTTCGTCCGATTCCACCCAACTAATCACCGGTTAACCCCAATTAATCATGGTTAGTTACTGATCTAATCCCGAATTCCGGGATGGGTCGTTACAATCTTCCCCCTTAAAGAATTTCATCCCCGAAATTCCAACCGATCAAAACTCGCCCGTTCCTCCCTCCTAAAACCAGTTTCGTTCTCGAAATTTCCAATTATCCTTATTCCACATCTACCACGCGGAAAACCTTTCGACCTCGCAACGCGTGTACACCCGTACACCCATTAACTCATCTGTACCTAGACGTCCCATCGCCGTCTCACGTCGTACCGACCACACTCGACCACCTCGAGTGAAAATGATCACTTAACGCCTGCTCCCACTGGGAGTCACCAACTCTCACTCGTCAGTCCGTGCTGACGCTACCAGCCAAACGGTCACCACTAAACCTCACCAGTAAAGCAGTAATCAATAGCCAATTGGTGTCACATAAAGTTGCGTAAGATCAATAACACGATCTCATCTCGCAGGACAAGCCCAACCCTGCGACATATATCAAGCTCAAATTCCAGTTCACAACAACACCAAGTGTGTCGGAATTAAGCCGAATGCCAACATGTACAACCACACCACTGGTACCTCCCACGTACCATCATTAGATACCACTCGGCCTGTCCGGTACCAATCCTCGTACACCGTACAGGGTACGTACACCCATCTCCAACAAGTCCACTACAAGGTTCACAGTCAATCACAACCTGACACTCGGGTTTCTTGTCCAATCTCATACTAGACAAATTGATCATTCCAACTCATCATCCATGCTAGATCCCATGGTCACCCGACCAGTAACACAACATCGACTCCCAAACACGTCATCCAAGCACGCTCACCAAGGCGTATACAATCATGCCGAATGGGCATCTAATCTTACTCACAATTACCGAGGCGCACCAACCCCGAATCTATACTCGCTCGACGGTTACCACGTCACATCCGATTGACTTCGAAAAGAAGCCAATCCCAATCGTGCATCTCTACGACTGTCCAACTAGACCCTGTTGGATATCCACTCATCCACATGTCAAGCCTCGAGTCCCAAACATAAACGTTCCCACTCGCTCGAGCACGGATTAACTTCGAAAAGAAGTTCGGTCCCACTATCCTCATGTCTACACATTCACGACAGAGCGAT
The DNA here is from genome assembly GCA_032719365.1 of Prinsepia uniflora. Classification (NCBI taxonomy): domain Eukaryota; kingdom Viridiplantae; phylum Streptophyta; class Magnoliopsida; order Rosales; family Rosaceae; genus Prinsepia; species Prinsepia uniflora. Next base: position 49,581 of record JAVSMK010000024.1, read on the forward strand.
AAGCTCTCCACCTAGTCTGATCAAGGCGATCATAATTCGAGTCCGTTACCACGTCACCCGACTGGCAACACCACGATCCTAGATCGTCACCACGCCCAAGGCCTACAACCTCATCAACCAGATCCACCTAGGATCCGCACATGCTCACAGCTGGCCATCCACCTGGAACCCGATAATAGGGTCTTACACCCACTAGATTTCTTGTCAACCACCCAACATTCCTCAACTATTTTCTCCTCCAATCAATCACTCAACAACGTAACACATCCACTCTGTGGATCCCCTCCATTTACCTCATATTGATCCCTGCCACTCCACCTAGGAGAGACCAAGGATGATCCAATACGATGTCATCGACATCCATCCTCTGTGAGTGCAACATAACTCACTGCACCCACCGTACCAAATATCCAACACCGT
>JAVSMK010000025.1:0-50000 GCA_032719365.1 Prinsepia uniflora
ACACACTTGAGAGATACCAGATTCATTTGTGTGGAAGAGATGCTTGGGACATTTTTGTTTACCGTTGGTCAAAATTCTCGATATTGTCAAACACGTGACACGTATAACCGATCACATTTCACAAAAAGCAGAAATTTTCACAAAGTTCTCAAGGCTTTATACTCAATGGCACTTGAGATGATGGTCAAACCTGGATCTGCAGTTCCGACTCAAATAAGATAAAGTACAAGGTTCTACCCCTATTTTAAGGTAAGCAAGCAATACTTAATTTTTATTGTTGATATTACACATTGGTATATTGATGATGCTAGTTAAATACTCTATCTAATTTAGGATTGTATTAGAGCCATTGATGGCACACATATACCAGCAATGGTAAAAACAAGCGAGCAACCTAGTTTTCGTTATCGTCATGGAAAAATCTCACAGAATGTATTAGCTGCTTGCAATTTTGATTTAGAATTCATATATATTCTTAGTGGATGGGAGGGTTCAGCTCATGATTCTAGAGTGCTAAATGATGCTTTATCAAGGAGTAATGGATTTAAGGTGCCACAAGGTATGTAAAAAGTAAATATTTTAACTAATAATTGTTTATTTGGTATTCATTTAGGAACATATTCTAACTAATAAATTTTTCAACCAATAATTGTTATTAATTCATTTTTCTTAGATGATATTTTAACTAATAATCGTTTATTTGTTATTCTTTTAGGAAAATATTTTCTAGTGGATTGTGGATTTGCAAATCGTCGTCAATTTTTAGCTCCATTTTGAGGTGTTCGATATCATCTTCAAGAATATGCTGGTAAAGATCGTGAACCAAGAACTTCGGCTGAGTTGTTCAATCTTTTTCATGCTACATTAAGAAATTTCATTGAGAGAATATTTGGTATATTCAAATCAAGATTCACCATTTTTAAGTCAGCCCCTCCATTTTCATATAACACGCAAGCAAAATTAGTGTTAGCTTGCGTAAGGTTACATAACTTTCTTCGCAAAGATGTCGTGATGATGAATTTCCTATTGATGACGATGAGTCTTCATCATCTTTACCAGAAAACGAAGGAAGTATTTCAGAAGAAGTTCTTCTAACCCAAGAGCAACAACGCGAAAATGCTAATAAATGGATGAGTGAACTAGCATCACATATGTGGAGTGATGTTGTGAATGATGAGAGCCTACCATAATATAACAAACACAAACCATGTCATGCTTATGTTTATGGTATTATGTGATAATAATCCATCTATAATTAGTTTAATTTCGTTGATTTTGTAATTGAATTGATAGTAAGTGCTTCTGTTTTTTTTTTGTTAAACAATCGATAAATTTGATATTTTTCCATGAATTGATAACGTTTTGCTTTGATTCAGAAAAACGAAAGTAGTTTTGATGTCGTCAATAACACTTTAATTGATCAACTGATGGTAGAAGAGACATAATAATAACAAATCTTTTAAAATAATAACAAATCCTTTAAAATCATAAAAAATTAATGAACAAATCATTTAAGGGAGGTGTATTCAATTAGTGATTTTAAGTGATTTTAATAGAGTTTGAAATTTAGGTGTATTCAATATGGATTTTAAATGATTTATTAAAAAGCTTGGTGTATTCAATTTATATTTTAATGGATTGATTTAAAATACGTTCAAATCAGGGTGTATTCAAAACGAATTATTTAAAAATCTTTTAAAATACACCTGTATTAAAAAATTCATATATTTTAGATGACATGACCCATCCCAATCACCCCTGGATTAGTGCGGGATGACCCTGCTCCCGTCTGACACGAAGTGTCAGACAAGGGATATTTCCGACCTTTGCCCTCCCTGGCTATCAGAGTACGCCAGGATCCGAAGGAGGTATGTGATATCTCGGTCTCTGCTACAGTCCACATCCGATGTCAACCTGAAGGGCAGTCAAAACATTAAAAGGTGTGAGTGGAAAAAACAAGTAGTTTATAAAAACATTTCATAAGAAGACATTTGTACCCTTCACTAAAAGCATGCATGCATAGTAAAACCGTTTATCCTAACACATATGTTTAAACAACCATAATTAGGGTCACAGCCTCAAGTTCCGTAAATACAAGTCACACGGGCTCCTGCCCAAAACCATTTACAGAAAACCAGAACATAGTAAACATATGTGGGATCTCAGCCCAAATCCATTTATCATTATAAACACAATTTCCCAAACCACTTGAAATCATGTTTATCCATTATATTTCACATCCAAGAACCTGTCACGGTAAAATAGAGCTACGGGCGTGCTAACTGGGGTCTCAAACCCAAGTCTCTCTAGGGTCCACCCAGGTCAATGTCCGTAGATCAATGACCCTCCCTGAAGGTAACGAACCATGCCCATCCTGAGAGTAAGGAACCCAACTGGAGGGCGACTCCACTCAGTCAGTGCTCCGTGACTACTCCGGGGTCCACCCAGGCCAACGACCCTCCCCGAAGGAGACAATCATGTATAAAGGATGGAATATGTTTTTCAGGACCGGTCCCAAATCCCCCCTGGATTAACGTGGGACCCGCCTGATCCCGTCTGACACCACGTGTCAGACCACGGAAAATTCCATCTCTGCCCTCGCTGGGGCTATCAGAGTGCATCAGGATCGTAGAAGGAGGGGAGTGATGTCTCGTCTCTGCTACAGCCCGCATCCGCGATCAACCTGAAGGGTATTAAAACACGAAAACTGTGAGTGGACACAAAATAATATTTTCATTAAAAACATTTTCGCTTTAAGACATTTATGCCCTTCATAAAAACATATGCATGCATTCCAAAAATCGTTTATCAAAAGGTTCATAAAACCATTTGTCAAACATCTCAAAATCATTCAAGGGTTCATGCCCGGCCCCATAAACCGTCATGACCCATAAAAACCTTCAAGGGTTCATGCCGGTTTCCATAAACCGTCATGAACCGTAAATCAATTTGGGTCCCCGACCCGAAATCACAATTCAAAACCCGTAGGTCAAATCAATAGGGACTCAACCCAAATCACATCAAGTACGGGGTCTCCGCTCCCAAATCATTTCTAAGTCATAAAACACAGGGTCTCCGCCCTCAAATCTCGTATACGGGGTTGCAGCCCCAAATCATTTTCTAATCATAAAACATAGGGTCTCCGACCTCAAATCACTTTTCCATAAACTCATACGTATCAACATACGTATAACCCATCCGCGGCACTTCTGAGAAGATGCCAACTCGGGGCACACAGCCCATAGGGAACACATCCCCGATATAGTCACGATATCAATCTCTATACTAGTGTGCACATATCTCGGGGTCTCACTCCGAGTCTTCTCCCAGGAATCTCAATCTGGGAGGCTCAATCACTGGATCTAGTTCGAGATCTCTCTCTGGATCTAGTCCACATATCTCACCGGAATCGGGTCCGGGACCACCACATAAAAAGTAACCACCACTCCTGGAACCAGATCCCTATGGGGATACCCATTCTGGTTTGTGGATCGTGACTCTTCAGGTCGACGCTGGAGGAGACCATATAAACATATGGAGGGTTCATTCATTTCAAGTACTTTCATTCTTTCTCAAAACTCATTTCAACTGGGTCTCAAACCCGATTCATCTCAACGGGATTCCTCGAATCCGATTCAAATTCATTTCACAGGCCTCGGCCTAAATCCTCAGTTCAACATGGTCTCATGCCCGAATTCTCATTTCACAAACTGAACTGGGACTCAAGCCCGATATCACAATCAACTGGGCCTTGGGCCCGAAACCATAAACTAATAGGACCTCACGTCCGATTTTCACAACCAACAAGGCCTTAAGCCCGATATCTCCACTAAATGGGTCTCAGGTCCAATATCATAAATCAACGGGGCATCAAGCCCGATGGTAACACTAATTGGGCCTCAAACCCGAATCATAAACCAAATGGACCCTCGGTCCGGTCGTATAGCTCAAATAGACTCTAGGTCCGATTCCTCGTCAAATCAAATGGACTACAAGTCCGAGAGTTCGTCAATCAATTGGGTCTCATGCACGATTTCATATTTCTAAATCCGAAATCCATTTATTAAACCGTCATCGAAAACATGGTACGCAAAGGTACGACATAAAGCCAAAAACCTCGAAAAACGTGCAAATATGTCGATCCTAAGCTACCACAATCAAATGCACTCAGGGCATTACAAAATATATTCTAAAACAATTATAAAACATTTATGCATGCATCGATTTCGAAAGAAGGGTCCACTCACAGACCGTCCGAAGCCGCGCCTCGATACGCGTGCCATAATCGTCTCCCGGGTCAATCGTCACCTCCGGGATTCCCAAACCTGTCCAAATTCATTTATAGGGTTATTAACTACCTAAATAACCCCTCACTAAAGTCCCGTAATTTTCTGGAATTTCTAACTATTTTTAAAACCGATCCTAAACCTTCGGACAGCCCGAAACCTATCGAAACGATGTCTGATTGACATGAGACCAGTCCCAAAATATTTGTTACATCGAATAGTTGATTTTGTATGTTGGACACATCCCCAAATACCCAGTCATGCGCTGTCGCGCGCCCCTGGAAGTGGCCTACGCGTGGGCCCACGCGCCAGCTACTGTGGATCGTCCCTGTCCCTGCGACGACTGGTTCAGACTGGCGTGACCGGTTCGACTCATTTTCTCCCTCAATTTTCATCCGTTTGCCTCCATTCCAATTCCTAAATTCCTATTTTCAAGTTTCCTAACTAACCCAATCAATAAAACAATCTAAAAACGTCTCAATCCTATGGTTTAATTTTGAACCTCACGGTTCATTTTCTCTCAAATTCACTCACGGCTTCACAGTCGTCCAACACCTCCCAAAATCATCTTAATAGCTTCCTAATAACCCCCTAAGCTCATCCTAATCATCTAATAGCAACCATAATGTCCAAATCGAAAAATAGAAGAAAATGGGTTTATCGGGCTTACCGTGCACTCCTCCTCCGCCGTCCACGGCGGCGCCGTTCCTGGCCAGCCACCAGCGTCCACCGGTCCTCCCTCACTCTCTGGTCTCTCTGATATGATCATTGGGTTGAGGGGTTGGATTTGGGGTGAGAGTTTGATCAGGTTTGGTTTAGGAAAAGATGAAGAAAATGATCAATGAAGAGGAAATGGAAGATGCATGAATGAAAAGTGATGTCCAGTGGATGAGTGGCACTTGTCACTCATCCATTGGGCCACTGAAAAATCCCTGGGCCCCACCTAATTCCACTTGCCTCGAAAAACGCGCTATTATAAATAGTACTTCTCAATTTCCGTGAACCGTAACTTCCCTGTCGAACGTCCGAATTCGAAGTGTCATCTGTCTACGGATTCGTATCGTCTTGATCTACGTAACGGTCTTCGGCCCTCGGACATCGGACCTCCCGGTCAAAAAGTCAACTTTTGGCTCCTATTCACCCAAATTACCAAAATGCCCTTGGACTTCCGAACGTCATAACTTCCTCGTCGGACGTCGGAATTGAGCGTGCCACCTGTCTATGCACTCGTGACATCACGAACTACGTCACGGTCATCGGCCAAAGTCCATTTGACCGCCTGAACGAAAAGTCAACAATTTTCCCAATTCAGGGGCAAAATCGTCATTTCGCCCGCACGTTTGCTAATCCTCGTCTAATCTCCGATTAGTCTCGTTAATCTGTAATTAATCCCGATAGTTCGGGACGGGTTGTCACAAAAAACCTTTTGAAATCATTCTTTAAACCTTTCCAAGATTCATGCCCGGCCCTCACTAGCCGTCATGAACCATAAAACCGTTCAAGGGTTCATGCCAGTTCTCATAAACCGTCATGACCCGTAAATCCATTTCAAGGGTTCATGCCGGTTCCCATAAACCGTCGTGACCCATAAAAACCATTTTATAAGACATAGATGGGCCTTAGGCCCTAATCCACATACAAACTGGACCTCCGGTCCGAATCGTAAACCAATTGGGCCTCCGGCCCGATTCCGTAAATCAAATGGGTCTCGAACCCGAGTTTACCTTTTCAATTCCAAAACCATTTCATTAAACTATTTCCAAAACCATAAGAATGGAAAATCGGAGTAAAACCGGAAAACCTCGATTTACTTGCAAGCACGTAAATCGCCTCGAAATACGTGAAACCATATAAATCACAACCATCCAAATCAACATCATAAAATCATATTCATAATCCATATAAAACATTTATGCATGCATCACAGTTTAGAAATCAAAGTCCAGACACAGACTGTCCGAAGCCGCGCCTCGATACCCGTGCCATAATCGTCTCCCGGATTAATCACCGTCATCGGGACTCCCAAACCTGTCCAAATTGTAATAGAAGGTTACTAACTACTTAATTAACCTCCTACCAAAGCCCCGTAATTTTCCGATATTTTTAACTATTTTTAAAATCGAACCTAAACCTTCAGACACCCCGAAACCTATTGAAACGATGTCCGATTGACACGAAACAAGTCCCAAAATGTTCTTTACATCGAATAGATGATTTCATATGTTGAACCCTTCCCCAAATTACTGTTCACACACCCTCACGCGCTCCTAGAAGGCTCAGAACACTATTCATCGTCACTAACCTCCAGCTGAACCGGTTTTACTGTTCACGCACTGTGCTGAACCGGCGTGACTGGTTCAGTGGTTTCCCTCCCCTATTTTGGTCCGATTTCAACCCTAATTAATCCTATAATTCCTATTTCTTTATTCCCTATCATTTCTATTCATTAAAACAACCTAAAAACACCTAAATCCTATGGTTTAATTTTGAACCAACGGTTCAAACTTCCCAAAACTCCCCCACGGCTTCACAGCCGTCCCAACCTTTCTAAAACCTTCCTAATGACTTCCTAACAACCTAATGGATTCATTAAAACCATTAAAAACGACCCATAACAATAAAAATGGAAAATGGATCGAAAATGGGCTAACCGTGTGCATTCTCGGGTTTCTCCTCCTCCATGCCGCCGTCTGCGGCGGTTCTGGCCGTCCAGCAACCTCCTCTCAGTCCCTCTCAACTCTCTTGGTCTTCAGGCATGATAATATGGGGTTGGGTTGAATTTGGGTTGCACAGAGATGGAGAATGGTGTGTGAGATCGGGTTGTTTTGAAATGGGGAAGGAAATGGTCGATGCATGTATGTTAAGGGGTGGCCTGTGGATGGGTGACAAGTGTCACTCATCCATTGGGCCTCCATTAAATATCTGGGCCCCACTAAAGTCCAAAAGTTAGGTCGTTTCATAATTCGTGCAATAGTGCACTTGAACTTCCGTGAACCGTAACTTCGCCGTCGAACGTCCAAATTCGACGTGCCATCTGTCTATGGATTCGTATCGTCCCGATCTACGTAACGGTTCTTGGCCCTCGGCCATCGGACATCCCGGTAAAAAATTCAACATTTTCCCATTTTTAACCAAAATGAGTAAAATGCCCCTAAACTTCTGAACGTCATAACTTCTTCCTCGAATGTCGGAATTGAACGTGTCACCTGTCTATGAACTCGTGAAGTCATGAACTACGTCATGGTCATTGGTCAAAGTCCATTTGACTGTCCGAACGAAAAGTTAACATTTTACCACGACAAGGGGCAAAAGGGTCATTCTGCATCGTTCGTCCGATTTCGCCTAACTAATCACGGATTAACCTCACTAATCGTGATTAGTCACTAATCTAATCCTAGAATTTGAGACCGGTCGTTACATTAGATGATTTTAATAAATCATGTATTTGAATGAGTTTTTTTATAGATGGTATAAATACCAAACCTTGAACACAAATCCAACCTCACCCCCAAAGATTTTGAAATTTTCTCCTTTTTTCCCCCTTCCTCCCTCCTCTCTCTGCCCCTTTTTCACTCTCTGCGTCTTTTGAACACAACAAGAAAGCAAAAATTCCTCTCTCTCTGCGTCAAGGAACCATTGATTCTTGATGCTTGGGTAAAAGACTTGTACTTGCAGGGAAGTCAATCCCAAGCTATTGAAACAGAAAAATAGGGTTTGGAGTCGTCTTCTTCCTCACTCAAAAACCTAATTATCCTCCATTGGTTCGCATGTCATAATTGATTCACAACCTTGGACGGTTGCTATTCTTGCGGCCTTCTTATTTGGCGAGTCCACTGGGTTCCTTGGAGCTACAGGGCTTGTTCTTGGTATCATTGAACTTTTACTGCTTGAGGTAAGTAAACCTTTTCTCCGGGTGGCTTGTGATTCATGCTCCGTTTCTTAGTTTTATCATTTGATATTCTTTTCTACCTAATTGATTGGTGTGGTTTAATAATTATATGCTCTTTCGTGTTGTCTCATTTACAATTTGATTGTTTGCATTTTTGTCTTCTTATTTGATAGTCAAGTATTCTTATGAACAATTTAGGATTGTATCATATGTTCAGAACATTCAGTATTGCCTTTGTGTTCCATTATGAATTTACAACAATGGTCGCATCTGGTTTTCTTTCCTTGGTACCGTTTTGTTGAGGAGAATACACTGTACTATTTGAAATATGGAAATCAAGCACGTGTGTTCCATATCCAGGCTACAACACAACCATATATACTTCAAATTGATCCCTAAATAATTATTTTAAAAGAAAAGAAAATGCTGGAAAATAAAATGAAGAGCCACCTTGACTTCCAGAGAGGCAAGTATCTCGCCCACCTTTCAACTGTGGATAATATCTGCACCCAAAACAAATAAACAATCAAACAGATCTTTCAAAAATCTGCTATTTTTATCGTTTGTAGAAGAAATTAATACTCGATACCAACATCATAATTAATAGAAGGAGTAGAGAAGAGACTTTTTAACTTCGGAACTAAAGAAGTCTACTATTAACATCAACGAGGAACAAAACAAATTGACTAGAATGTAGAGAAAGATAACACTGAATTGCTTGGTTTTATTAAATTTTTTGTTTTGTTTTTGTATATATATATATATATACACACGCACACATATATGTGTATATACCAAAGAAGTCCGGCAGGCCATGTATCGTCCTTATCATTGCCGAGTCTCTTGTGTTTTGAGAGTCTTATGAGTACACTGCTTGTTTACTTTGCAACTATGAGATTCCTCATTCCTATTATGGTATATACCTACACAAGCACAAGCACTCACACATGGCTGGATATGAGCTCTCGCACATTATGTTTGTATATGAACTCTAGTTCTATTTATCCGATTCTCTTAGAATATTCCTATTAGAATATTTTATGTTTTGATGAGAAACGAAGGATTTAATGATCCACATGGAAGATCATTTGTCACCCTAGTCAGAGTGTCTCTTTTAGATTAGAGTTTCTCTTCAGTAGTCTATTGATGGTGCATTCATGAATTACTGTCTGGTGTTGATTTACATGGAAACTGTAATGGAACTCGATCGTAATGTTAAACATATTTGCTGTATGAGGTATGGTTTTCTCGGGCTTGTGAGACTTGTGTTTTAGTTATTTTCGTTTTTTTTGGTATTGTCACCCGTCTTGAATGCATTACTTTGTTTCGCTTAGTGTGGACGACAAATGCAATAATATCTAGATATTTTTTCTTCTTGTCCCAGGAGTATCTATTAAGTTTGATGTCTAGCGCACCTGCCTCGTCTAGGTTTAGGGTTCACCTCGGGTGATGGATTGATTCTTTCTTTTCCTCCCCAATTTAGTTTCCATAACTTTAGAGATGGAATCTAATGCATTGGTTAATAATTAGAAAATAGTATGATGTTTCATTGGTCGATTTGGTTTGGTTTCAACTGAGCAGAACAGATTGAAGAGGACCATCACCATTACCTATCTGATTGAAGACATTTTAGGACATCGTCTCTTTTCTCCTCTTGCCCAATCTTTACCCCATTTTACTCTTCTTTTGTTGCTGTTTAATAATGTAGGAAGTGATGTTGTTAGGGGTTTTTCTTTATAGTTGTTTAATTTTCCTTGATGACTTATTAGATTAAGGGTACTATGAATTCGCACATTAGCCACATTTTGCAGAACTCAAAACTCATCATTATTTGCAATGGGACATCGGATTATGCATAATTTCCCTTTTGATGGGTGGAATATGCACTATTCTCAAAGAGAAGCCACATTTGAGAGATACCAGATTCATTTGTGTGGAAGAGATGCTTGGGACATTTTTGCTTACCGTTGGTCAAAATTCTCGATATTGTCAAACACGTGACACGTATAACCGATCACATTTCACAACAAGCAGAAATTTTCACAAAGTTCTCAAGGCTTTATACTCAATGGCACTTGAGATGATGGTCAAACCTGGATCTGCAGTTCCGACTCAAATAAGATAAAGTACAAGGTTCTACCCCTATTTTAAGGTAAGCAAGCAATACTTAATTTTTATTGTTGATATTACACATTGGTATATTGATGATGCTAGTTAAATACTCTATCTAATTTAGGATTGTATTAGAGCCATTGATGGCACACATATACCAGCAATGGTAAAAGCAAGTGAGCAACCTAGTTTTCGTGATCGCCATGGAAAAATCTCACAGAATGTATTAGCTGCTTGCAATTTTAATTTAGAATTCATATATGTTCTTAGTGGATGGGAGGGTTCAGCTCATGATTCTAGAGTGCTAAATGATGCTTTATTAAGGAGTAATGGATTTAAGGTGCCACAAGGTATGTAAAAAGTAAATATTTTAACTAATAATTGTTTATTTGGTATTCATTTAGGAACATATTCTAACTAATAATTTTTTCAACCAATAATTGTTATTAATTCATTTTTCTTAGATGATATTTTAACTAATAATCGTTTATTTGTTATTCTTTTAGGAAAATATTTTCTAGTGGATTGTGGATTTGCAAATCGTCGTCAATTTTTAGCTCCATTTCGAGGTGTTCGATATCATCTTCAAGAATATGCTGGTAAAGATCGTGAACCAAAAACTTCGGCTGAGTTGTTCAATCTTCGTCATGCTTCATTAAGAAATGTCATCGAGAGAATATTTGGTATATTCAAATCAAAATTCACCATTTTTAAGTCAGCCCCTCCATTTTCATATAACACGCAAGCAAAATTAGTCTTAGCTTGCGCAGGGTTACATAACTTTCTTCGCAAAGAGTGTCATGATGATGAATTTCCTATTGATGGCGATGAGTCTTCATCATCTTTACTAGAAAACGAAGGAAGTATTTCAGAAGAAGTTCTTCTAACCCAGGAGCAACAACGCGAAAATGCTAATGAATGGAGGAGTGAACTAGCATCACATATGTGGAGTGATGTTGTGAATGATGAGAGCCTACCATAATAGAACAAACATAAACCATGTCATGTTTATGTTTATGGTATTATGTGATAATAATTCATCTATAATTAGATTAATTTCATTGATTTTGTAATTGAATTAATAGTAAATGCTTCTGTTTTTTTTGTTAAACAATCGATAAATTTGATATTTTTCCATGAATTGATAACGTTTTGGTTTGTTTCAGAAAAACGAAAGTAGTTTTGATGTCGTCAATAACACTTTAACTGATCAACTGATGGTAGAAGAGGCATGATAATAACAAATCTTTTAAAATAATAACAAATCTTTTAAAATCATAACAAATTAATGAACAAATAATAAATTATTGGTTATACTTAAATTGTGAATTTGCCGGCCTTAATGGGTTAAGACAAATTAAAAGAAGAGAAAATTATACTTTAGGATCTTATAGTTTACACCATATAACAAGATTACACGTATACTTTAAAATATTTCACTTTATTACTATATACTTTGATAACGTTACACATTCAACCCACTGTCATTTTTTCAATTTTCTCTTCAATTTTGTACTGATGTAGAAGTATAGGTCTCATCGATTAATTATTTTTTAATCCTTTTACATCGTGTAATTGTCAATTTACACCATATAGTTTCATTGTAAAATAATAGTCGCTAACTAATTAAAATTTTCTCTTAAATCTTTCACACTGACATTTTTAGATGCATTTAAAAAGTTCAAATCCTTCCACTTTAGCATAAACCTCATACACTCCACATCAGCTCAAAATTGAAGAGAAAACATAAAAAAAAATTGATGAATGATTCAGATTTCAGAGTGTAATGTTTTTAAAAATATGGGGTAGTAAGGTGAAATATTTTGAAGTACATGTGTATTTCTATTATAATCACAAGGTAATAAAGTGTAAAGTGTAATTTTGTTCTTTGTTTTATTTGTAAATAAGATAAATTCAAATAAAAATGAGGAAAGACGTAAAAAAGACAGCTTCCTCAATTAATTTGTCTCTTAACTTTATTATATTGTCTCTAACTTTAAAATATCTAACTTTATTATATTATAGGTTGATAACATATCAACCCATTTGGATCTAATACCTCTAATCCAACACACTCGTATAAAATTCAAGGGGCCTAAACTCACACTAATAAACAAACTCTAGCATATGTTGATAACATATCAACCCAGACTCATTTGGGTCTAATACCTCTAACCCAAAATACTCGTATAAAGTTCTGACCAACATCTGACAGGTGGGCAACCTAACAACCATTATCACCATAGACTCTCAACTCTCAACTCTCAACCAACATTATTCATGAAAGTAAGACGCAAGGAAAGTATAAAAAATGTACAAATTGATCAGCTTCAACTCTTCAAGTCAAGCCATGTAATAAAAGATTGGCAAAGCTGTGTTGCCATACACAAATGCACCGACGTGAAGCATTTAAACATTTGCATCTATTTGTATCATATTAGGTGGACAAAATGCATTATGTGATCATATTACAAAACCATATATCTAATAATTTTTCAGTTAAAAAAAAACTACAATTGAAAGAAAAGAAACCAGAAAACACACGGTTTCAATCTTCTCACCCCATCTAAATAATTAGAAATCAAAAAAACACGTGTATCTAGTCAAGAACAGGTTGTGGACGTTGTCAATCCACGATGTCTGGACTAGGAATGCCGCCGACGTTTTGCAATTATTGGTGCATCGTATAGTTCGTTTGATTAGTCATATTATATTATGCGGAACGACCATAATACCGCATTAAATAATCATATATTTTTAATATAATATAATAATAAATCATAAATATAAAAAATATTCTTTTATTTTTCAGCCAGTAGACTTTAGTTTAGAAAAATTTAACGATTTGCATTCTGGATCGTAATTAGAGGGGTTTGGTGTTGTAAGAATTCCACATATTATGATTCTTACTATTAGGATTTATTTAGTTTTAAATAAAAAAAAACTACTTTAAAAATTTAGAAAAAGACAAGTGAAGAATTTTACTCTTGATAGTATCAAAGTCTTTAAGATAAATTCACACCACCATAGTAGTACGACATTATAGATATTATTAATAGTGGACTATTGGAGTAATTCTAAAATCTTAACATATTATTAGAAGGAAATGATTTTATTAGGATGAATTGAAATAGAATTGGAACCACCCAAATTGGATGCCCCATAGGATCCAAGTTCAATGCACTTGAATTATTGGATCTCTAAATTGATAACATGTGAATGATATGAATCAGATGATGTACGTAGCTAGCCAGCTATTAGGTATATCGACAGACAATAAGAAACATGTGACCGATGTGACGTGAAGCCAACTATTTGGGAACGAAGACAAAATTTTTGGGACCAACTGAACTCCAATTAGAACCACGCAAATCGAATGCCCCATAGCATTAACTTCGATGGACCGGAATTATTGGGTCTTTCGAATCCCAAATTTAAACCCCCAAAGAAAAAAAAAAGTGGCAGATGTGATATGTAGCCACTATTTACTTATTTAGTGTTCCCACGGAAGAGAGCGTACTGAAATACCAAATACGCTTAGAGAAAAATAAAACGCATAGTAGTGACAGATGTATTAATATTTGGGGTAATACTTGCTGAAAGTAATTGGGTTTCGGCATGGAAGTAATTGGTGTTGAAGGAGGTAGGTGGTGGGACTGAAATTGATAAATGGCGGAATGACATCATAAAAATGATATATGGCGGAATGACATCATAAAAATGATGTCAGCGCCATTAGCTTTCTGTTTGCGGAGTTGTTATATTTTTAAGTCTGCAATTGTTATAAATCTTGTTCGTATTTCTGCCAGTATGCAGCCACCTATTTAATAGAATAATATTTTAATAAGTGTGTATTGTATACAGATACTCTAATTATTTAAATTTATTTAGAGACTATGTAATACGAAAGATATCAATAAAGACCAAGTTAATTTTAAATTATCATATATAGATCCTTACACAACGCACTAAGTGCAAACTAATTATTTAAATTATTTAGAGACTAAATAAATCAAGTATTTATTGGACCATCTAATAATTATTTAGCTTCGAACGTGGAGAAGAATGGGTGGACTGTTGATGGTGGTTGGTATGTGCGATTTGTTCCTTAAAACCAATTAAAATTCACAAAATTATAAAATTATAAATCTTTTTAATTTTTTGAATACACCTAAATGTGTAAACAATCCATTGAAATCGTTATTGAATATATCCAAATTTCAAGAGATTTTAAAACAAGTCTTTAAATTTTGAACTGAATACAAAGAAATTTTTATAATTACATTTAAAATCTTAATGAATACCCTTAAATTTCAACCTCTATTAAAACCTAGGCTTGAATATATACCCTTAAAATACTGATCTTTAAAGTGGTTTATAAATAGGCATATATCCTTAGGCTTCGTCCAAGAAACCCAACCAACACCTCCCCCCTCTTTCTCCAACTGGAATTAAGAGGAAAGATGGCTTTAAACCAAGACCATGACCAAAAGCGAAACCAAACCCATGATAAGTTGGAAAAGGGTATATCCATGACATGGGAGGACTTGTGGGTGACAGTGGTGTCAAAAGAGAACTACAATAATGGTGGTACCACTTCAACTTCAATCCTTCAAGGTGTATCTGGTTATGCCAGGCCTGGAGAGTTTTTGGCACTTATGGGCCCCTCTGGCTCTGGCAAGTCTACTCTTCTTGATGCTTTAGGAGGTAAGAACATCTCCCGCAATAATTTACATTTTCTTACCAAACTCAGTAATACTCAAAAATGAAAGTCTAATTCAAGTCACACGTTGTCCTGATACTACAGGGAGATTGAGTTCAAACACAAGGCAAGCAGGGAAGATCCTAATCAATGGGAAAAAGCAAGCCCTGGCTTACGGAACTTCTGTACGCATTCTAGACCCTAAGTACTATTTTCTTGATTATTTTTGTTTTATTATTTATTTATCACAATATATAATATTATATTTTGAGCACATGTATTATACAATTTCATAGTTGATCCAATGCTCTCCCACGTCCGTAACTTAGTATGAGAATTCTATGAGTGAAACTATTCATTATATGGTGTATTTTTTGGGTTAGTTTTCAATGTGAGATTCCATGCTTCAACATGCAGGCATATGTAACACAAGATGATACTTTAATATCAAGCCTAACAGTAGGAGAAGCCGTTTACTACTCTGCTGAGCTACGACTGCCAGAATCAATGGGCAAGTCCGGAAAAAAAGAGAGAGCGGAAATCACAATTAGGGAAATGGGGTTGCAAGATGCTATGAACACGAGGATCGGAGGGTGGGGAGCGAAAGGCCTCAGCGGTGGCCAAAGGCGGCGCGTTAGTATTTGCATCGAGCTTCTTACGCGCCCAAAGCTTCTGTTTCTCGACGAGCCAACCAGTGGACTTGATAGTGCAGCTTCTTATTACGTCATGAGCAGAATCGCAAACTTGGAAAAACCAACCACTATCATTACATCTATCCATCAGCCTAGCTCTGAAGTATTTCAACTTTTCCACAATCTTTGTCTTCTGTCTTCCGGAAAAAATGTGTACTTTGGTCCTGCTTCTGCAGCAAATGAGGTCATCACTCTACTTGCTCACATAATCGAAGTCCACTAGTGAGCGGGATTAGATTGGATTGTATAACCCTTTAATTTGATGTAGGTTAAATATAAAAATAAACACGATTTCATTCGAGAAAGATTAGATATAAAAGGAAACTTACTTTTTCTAATCCTACTATTTTAAGAGGATTGAAATAGGTATGTTTTCTTTTATCTCTACTCCTTCAAATCTCATGCAATGAAAACACGTATATTTTTATATTTAAAATATATTTAATTTGATGAGTTATTCAATTAAATCCAATCTCATTCACCGCACGAGTCCTAATTAATGAGTTATTCAATTAAATCCAATCTCATTCACCGCACGAGTCCTAATTAATCATATATGGCCTCTATGATAACTATTTAGTACGTTTATTCTTTTTCGATTTTCAATTTTGTATTTGAGATATGGAAAAATATTAAGAGATAAAGAAGGGTTGAAGAAGGATTAATACCGGTATACATGGAGTATAAAAAGAAAATTGAAAACGAGATATTTTTCAAAGTGAAAACCGCAAAAGTTTCTTAATTCATTCATCCTTTTCTCATGTGAAAACTAAAAACTAGAACAGTCAAGCATGCGTCATAAACTGTATATATGATTAACTAGTGCTTGTTATTTGTCTAATTGATGGCAGTTTTTTGCTTCAAGTGGTTTCTCATGCCCAACTCTCCAGAATCCATCAGATTTCTTCCTTAAGACTATAAACAAAGATTTTGAGCAGGTATCTACATGCTTCATTCTTTGGAATATTAAGTCATTATTCACAAAGTTTCATACCAAATTACTAATTAAATAGCTTAATTAACAACATATCATCACGTTTGGAGAGTATGATTAGATTGAATTGGATTACGTTGGATAACTCTTCAAATTCAATGTATTTTGAATATGTTTTGACTGTACGTAGATTAGATATTATTAGACATACATAGAATATTGAAACTTATCTCTTCTAATTATACGATTTTGAGTGGATTGGACTGAATAAATTTTCTTCTATTTCTATCTACTATAATCCTCTTACCATGAAAATACATCCATGTTTTTACGTTCAAGATACATTGAATTTGATAAATTATTCAATCTGATCCAATCATGTTCACTAAATGAGCCCTAAAAGAACCGTATTGGATAAGTTTTTTTCTATCTCTTTACTAGCTACCTCTAATATTTTCCTTGTAATCATCAAAACACATATTTTTACCTTCAATATACATTGAAGTATTTGATTAATTATCGAATCCAATCTAATTTCACTCACCAAACCAGTTCATATATAACTTTCTTTATTGATCCTTGGATGATATAAAGGACATTGAGCAAGGAATGGTTGGAGCCACGCGCACAGAGGTAGCCATTGATACTTTGGTAAAGTCGTACAGAGCATCTGAAATATATGAGCAAGTTCAGACACTAATAACTGAACTATGTAAGCAGGTGCGTATGAAAACGTATTAATTAATCCCAACATGAGTGTAAAGTACAAGATAAATTATTTGGCAAATTATACTTGAGTTTTTAATTTTTCATTTAAGCACCTAAAATTCTTTAAATATTTCACCATTCCTCATAATTTTCGTCGTGAATTAAATTAATTCATGATGTGCTTTATGCTTAGTCCCTCAAAATCGACATTGCATCAGTTTAGAAGTGATGAGAAAAGATTTTGCATCACCTTATTTGGATGAAAAAGTGATGTAATATGACAAGTTAATTTGCCCATTGTGCAGATTCAAAGTAATCTCTAATTAGTGGGACTTGCATGAGATATATTAAAAGTTTAGGGTGAAACACTTTAAAAGTTTAGGGTTGTTACAGCTAAAATTTAGAAACTCAAATATAACCTAAAATTTGGTGTAAATTAGAAACTAAATTATATTAAAGTGTAATTTACTCTATATTATATGTCGGATGCAAAATATGCTCGTGATATTTACAAATATTCATCTATATGGGATCATTAAATTGTAGAATTGCAATGAAGAAATTCAGAAGAAAAGCCATGCTGGGTTTTTTACACAATGTGTGGTACTTACACGAAGATCATTTGTGAACATGTACCGCGATCGAGGCTACTACTGGTTGCGCCTAGCTATCTACATCCTCATGGCTTTAGGGCTAGGCACTATCTATTATCATCTTCGACATACTTATGCATCTATTCAGGTCAGCACATTCAGTGAGGCATATATATATTTAATTAATTTCATGTATATATATATATAGCTAGTCATGGATACATGTTGTTTCAGGCAAGAGGCTCATTGCTCGCGTTTGTGTCTACATTTTTTACTTTCATGGCCATCGGTGGATTCCCTTCGTTTGTGGAAGACATGAAGGTAAATTAATTCCATTAGGTTTACTCGATCAATATATGCATCAAAACAATGGATCATTGCAGGATCGATAACATATGTAAAATTTCGAGTTAATTGATACTTAGAGAGGAGGAGTAATAAATAGTGTTGGTTGTAAATGTATATACATGCAGGTATTCGAACGTGAAAGATCGAACGGGCACTACGGAGCTGGTGCATTTGTGATTGGCAACACAGTTTCGGCGTTGCCTTTCCTGGTATTAATTTCAGTGATTCCTGGCGCAGTCATTTATTACATGGCTGGACTTCGAGCGGATTTTGAACATGTTTTCTACTTCGCTTGCGCCTTATTTTCATGCATAATGTTGGTTGAGAGTCTGATGATGATTGTTGCTAGTGTTGTGCCCAACTTTCTGATGGGAATAATAACCGGCGCTGGAATTCAAGGTCTTATGATAATGTGCGCCGGATTCTTCCAACTGCCGAAGGAAATTCCGAATCCGGTGTGGAAGTATCTGTTGAGTTAATACCTCCTTAGTGGATTATTAATGCATTGAATTTGATTATGTATTGGGAATAAATACATGGTGTTGTTCATTCAACCTTGTAGGAAAATATTGATGTGGAAGCTTCATGAATAAGAGCATTAATTGAAGAAGGTGCATGAATGGACTTCAATGAAGGATGTTGAAATGTGAGGAAATTGTCCCACATTGGAAAAGCACAAATACAACTTGTGCCTTAAGCACTATATAAGGTGGAGAGCTTGGTCACATTTCATCATCAAGGAGAACACCTCACAAGTGAGTGAGTGCTTCAAGAGTGTGTATAGCTCTTGGGCTAGAGTGATCTTCTTGAGCACTTCAAGAGTGTGTATAGCTCTTGGAGTAGAGTGATCTTCTCGGTAATTAAGAGAAGGTGAAAGAGTGTGTATAGCTCTTTGGGGTAGAGTGATTTTCTCGGGTTGAGAGAGGGTGTACAAGGGGTATCCTATTGGATACAAGGGCTCAAGTTGGGTATAAACTTGAGTAGTGTAATCTTGTATTTTGTATTCTCTCATAGTGAAGGAGAAAACTCTCCGAGCACGTAGGCAAGTTAATTGGCCGAACCTCGTTAAATCTTTTGTGTTCTTGGTTTCTTTATTTCCTTTTTTCATCTTTATTGTTAGCACTTGCGTGGTGGAGGATTAATTTCCTAACAAGTGGTATCAGAGCTTCGGTTTATCGATCGTGAGCGGTTTGCCATGGCAAGTTCTAGCGGTTCACATTTCAAGGTGGAGCAGTTTGATGGAAAAGGAAATTTCACTCTATGGCAAAGGAGGGTGAAGGACTTCCTAGTTCAACAAGGCCTTGCAAGACCGTTGAAGGGGAAGGATGCGAAGCCAGAGAAGATGTCAGATGAAGATTGGGACGAGTTGGAGTCCAGGTGTGTCAGCACTATTAGGCTTTATATTGCTGACAATATTATAAATAATGTTAATGATGTAGATTCTGCACCTGAGCTTTGGGAGAAAATTGAGAAGCTTTATCTTGGGAAAGGCTTGCAAACGAAGCTGAATTTAAAGCGGGATCTCTACAAGCTCAAGATGGGAGAAGGTACGAATCTCATGGAGCACATGAATGTGTTCAAGGGATTGATAAATCAACTATCAAGAGTTGAGGTTAAAATTGAGGAAGAAGATCAAGCCCTTTTACTTCTTACCTCGCTTCCCGATTCATATGAGAATATTGTTACTACAATTGTGTATGGTAAGGATACACTGAAGATGGAGGATGTAGAATCGACTCTCTTATCACATGAGAAGAGAAGAAAAGCCGATGATTCTCAAGGTTCTGTCTTCATTGCTCGTGAACAGAATCGTAAGGGAAGGTCAACTCCGAGGGGATTTAGTGAGCATAGCAGGTCTAAATCCAGAGGCAGAGGAAAGGGCAAGCAATGCTACAAGTGCAAGGAGTGGGGACACATAAAGCCGGATTGTCCATTGATGAAAGAGAAGGACGATAAGGGCTCAGATTGCTCCTTGGCTGGTGTAGCGGAGATGTCTAGAGATTTTGGAGAACTTCTCACAGTCTCCAAAGGTAATTACATTTTTTCTCAAGATTATTGGATATTAGATAGTGGTTGTTCTCATCACCTTTGCTCCAGGAGAGAATATTTTGATACGTTCCAAGAAGTCCAAGGATTTGTGACTTGGGGTGATGGCACAAGACGTCGTGTCATGGGTACGGGAACTGTGAAGATCAAAATGTTCGATGGAGCAATTCGAACAGTGGGTGATGTGGTGTATGTCCCAAAGTTCCGGAGAAATCTAATATCCTTGATCCAAATAGACTCCAAGGGCTGCAAGGTTTCGTCAGCAGGGGGAGTTATGAAAGTGTCACGTGGCTGCTTGGTCCTAATGAAGGGAGAAAAATGTAAAAGTATGTTCCGTCTGATAGGAAAAAATCAGACCTCGAAGGTTGTTGGGAAACAGGGTGCACAGGAGAACAGGTACCTGAAGCGGGTCTCGTTTGCGGGCACAACAGAGACGCTATCTACATGTTTCCAAGTTTCAGACGATGGTGAGAAGGATAATCCTGCTAAGGAAGAGGCAAAGTCGAGGTCCCTCTTCGGAGCCAACTGGTAGTTGTTGACTCGGAGCAGCTGCACATAGCATTGGCCATTTTGAATCAGGGGGAGCTAGGATCGTATGCAATTGATTCGGGGTATGTGTAGTTGGTACAAGAATAAGGCCAATGGAATGCTTGTGGGTATATCAAGCGGTATCTCAATTTGAGATGAACTTCAGGGATTGAAGTGGTGATGCAACATTATCCACCTAAGTCGGCAGGGGGAGATTGTTGAGTTAATACCTCCTTAGTGGATTATTAATGCATTGAATTTGATTATGTATTGGGAATAAATACATGGTGTTGTTCATTCAACCTTGTAGGAAAATATTGATGTGGAAGCTTCATGAATAAGAGCATTAATTGAAGAAGGTGCATGAATGGACTTCAATGAAGGATGTTGAAATGTGAGGAAATTGTCCCACATTGGAAAAGCACAAATACAACTTGTGCCTTAAGCACTATATAAGGTGGAGAGCTTGGTCACATTTCATCATCAAGGAGAACACCTCACAAGTGAGTGAGTGCTTCAAGAGTGTGTATAGCTCTTGGGCTAGAGTGATCTTCTTGAGCACTTCAAGAGTGTGTATAGCTCTTGGAGTAGAGTGATCTTCTCGGTAATTAAGAGAAGGTGAAAGAGTGTGTATAGCTCTTTGGGGTAGAGTGATTTTCTCGGGTTGAGAGAGGGTGTACAAGGGGTATCCTATTGGATACAAGGGCTCAAGTTGGGTATAAACTTGTAGTGTAATCTTGTATTTTGTATTCTCTCATAGTGAAGGAGAAAACTCTCTGAGGACGTAGGCAAGTTAATTGGCCGAACCTCGTTAAATCTTTTGTGTTCTTGGTTTCTTTATTTCCTTTTTTCATCTTTATTGTTAGCACTTGCGTGGTGGAGGATTAATTTCCTAACAGGCAAAACTGGTACCCTAATAGGCAATAGCATTGGTGAGTCTCTAGATATTACCGAGGGTCCAATGGTGAATGCGTAGAAATTTTTTACGAATCCGAGTCCCTTTTTTATATTACAAAGCCGTTCAAGTGAGGCACCAAAATCTCTCCTACCTTATGGGAGAACCGAATAGGTCGACTTCCGGTATGAGCGTCTTCTTAATTTTTGTTATAACTGTGGGCACATTGGCCATCTAATGTTTAATTGTTTGTTTGTTGATGCGATAACGAAACAAGCCAACGATAAGCCTTATGGGGTTTTTCTTTGTGTTCATCACGATTTCACTCGGGCAAGATAGCCAAGTCCAAGGAAATCAGGGGTTGGGCAAGGAGGGTGAGATATCACAGGGGTTGGGCAAGGAGGGTGAGATATCATAGGGGTTGGTGATAAACCTTTATTTGAGAATTATTTTGTATCATTTTATACCTTTTATGCTTATCTTTTAATGTAAGAAGCCAAACAATAGGAGAAAATAATCTATTTTCTAAGAATGTGTAAAATCGGATAAAACTCGAATTATGAGAATTTGAGGAAAAAATCATCTCAATCAGAGTTATATTGAAGAAGTTATAATTGAAACAAAGATGACCACCAACAAGTGCAATGGATTTCGGTAGAAGGCTATTGAAAGGATTAATTCAGCCCAAATCCAATTCGGCGCGTGCTTGCTAAGCTGCCCTTGTCTAATGTGGTGCAAGCCTCCCGAACCAGAAGCCCCATTTCCACTAGCGTCCACCGAACAACAATTTCAGCCTACCTTATGCCTTTGACCAACGTTGACCACCAAAATTCTTTCATCTCTTCCGCGCGTGTTGTAACGACCCATCCCAAATTCCGAGATTAGAATAGTGTCTAATCTTGATTAGTGAGGTTGATCGGTGATTAGTTAGGCGAAATCGGGCGAACGATGCAAAATTTGGGCAAAATGTTGACTTTTCGATTGGGCGGTCAAATGGACTTTGACCGATGACCGTGACGTGGTTCAGGACGTCACGAGTTCATAGATAGGTGGCACGTTCGATTCCAACATTCGAGGAGAAAGTTATGATGTTCAGAAGTCGAGGGGTATTTTGGTAATTTGGCAGAAAAGGGGCCAAATGTTGACTTTTGACCCGGGAGGTCCAATGGACGAGGGCCAAGGACCATTACGTAGAGCGTATCGATACAAATCCGTAGACATACGGCATGCCGAAATCGGAGTTTCGATGACGAAGTTATGGTCACGGGAACAAATTCGATTAACCGAACGAACTGAGGCTTCGATTAAAATAATATTATAATAATGAATAGTGACCGTTGATGTGGATGCTTGGATGAGTGAAAAGTGTCACCCATCCCTCATTTTGAGGCCTAAAATCTGTTCCATGTTTCCCTCCAAACATCATCATTCCCTACATCATCATTCCTCCTTCATCATTTCCTCAATCTTTCTTTTATTCTTCTTTGTTTTCCTTGAACGGTGACCAGCACAAAACAGAGTGGGAGAGCTGGGGGAATTGGCTGCCTTTCCACAGCAAAAATGAGAGATTGGAGAAATTAAAGGGGTTGTGATAACCAGGGAAACACAAGGGACTGAGAGAAGGAAACTGGAAACCAAAATCGAAATTTGAGTTTTGGGAGGGAAATTCGAAATTCAAGCCTTGGGCTCTGAGGATCGCAATTGAGCTCAATTCTAGCTTCCTGGGAGTGCCACGATCAGAACCATCGAAAGAACGAAGGAAATTGGCTACCAATTGGCTCTGAACAGACCTGGTGACAGTGAGAAATATTCGAAGTTGAGTCGTGATCGTGGAGTGTTTAAACGATGAAATTGAAGTGGGGAAATAGTTTCTTGGTCCATTGATGCTTCTGGGTGAATCAATTGGAATAAATCAGTTGCCATTGAGGAATTTCGAAGGATGAACAGTACCTGGGTGTTCTTCGATGTTCATCGTTAAATCGTGAGAATTAAGGTGAGTTTTGGTAAAATTTAGTGTACAGACCTGAAACGACGCTGGTTGAATGATCAAATGAAAGATTTAAGGTTGAATTGACAGAGAACTGAACGGGTCATCTCGCGGGCCAACGGGACCCGTTTTACAAACAAACGGGTTGGGACGATGACACTGTAGCAGGCGTGTGGGTTTCACGCGCAGCCACTCACGGCGGCGCGTGGGCACGAATCTCGAGGTGAGGTCAACATGAATTATGTCATATTTAATGTAACAAACATTTTGGGATTGGTTTCGTGTCGATCGGACACCGTCTCGATATTGTTCGGGACGTCCGAAGGTTTTAAATCGAGTTTGAAAATAGTTAAAAATTTGGGAAAATTACGGGACATTAATAGGAGGTTAATGATGATGACAGGACCCGTCCAATCCCACTGGGACCACCCAGGGACGTGACCCGCTCCCGTCTGACAATGACTCTAAACATACCAAAATTACCCTTAAATAAAAACCGAAGACTCGCATAGATAGATAATGTACAAACACAGTGTTTAAAGTGATACTGTCAGACAAGGGAAAGTAAAATAAAACATATGAGCACACTAGTCAGAGTACATTTATTCGGTGCTCAACCTACCCACAAGTGGGTGTACAGGTGCACAGCTAGGCAAACTAAACCTCTGCCTCCTCCTCCGGATCCTCCTCCTCTATTGCCGTGTCAGGGTCTGGAGGGGTCAGTAAAACAAGGGTGAGTGGGCCAAAAATAACAGTTTAGAAATCAATTTAATAATAAAATAATCATAAGGTTTTACCCCTCCGTTTTCCAAATCTTGCATGCAGTGAAAACATAATATTATAAACCAATGAACCACAATAATAATCGTAAGGTGAAACTAACATATCAGTGCACTGTAAAAACCCAACCCAAATGATGTCACGGTTCTAAGGCTACGCGTTGCCACTCAGGGTCTCACACCCGAGACTCTCTAGGTATATCAGCTCCCGGTATCCCGGTCACTGCCCGAGGTATATGAACATGCCTTCCTGAGAGTAAGCAGCCCAACGGGGGTCAACTCCACTCAGTCAGAGCCCCGTGACTACTCCAGGGTCCACCCAGGCCAACGACCCTCCCTGGAGGAGACAATATACACAGGTAGGAAAGTACAGTACAATAACAGTATAGTTTACCCTATGTCCCCCGGACATCCCAAACAAAATCCACATATAATCCAGACGGGTCTCATGCCCAAAACATTGTAATAACATATATAAGCAATTTATAAGACTCATCAGTGGAAAAGTAAAACAGTTTATGCATGCAAGCCTTTTATAAATCAAACAGCCCACTCACACTCGGTCCTTGCTGCTCAACGATCTCTATAAACCTGTATTATTATTCCTGAGGGTTACTTAAGGACCCTACAATATCAATACCAAGACCCTAGAACAGATCCGCCTCAAAAACGAGTCCCGGGCACTATTCCCGGTGCTTCAAACCCCCTTTTGACCAACTTAACGATCTCCGATCGACACGAAACCACCTCCATTGGATCCGTATCGTCGAAACCTTGAAAATGGTACCGGCCCCACCAAAATTACTGTTCACACGCGCCCCCACGCGCCTGGTCAACGCGTGGGTCAACACTGCTACAGTACCGCTGACGTCAGCAGTGACGTCATGCTGACGTCAGTATGACGTCATCACTGACACTTGTCAGGTGACACGTGGCACGTTCTGATTGGTCCCTGGTCTGACAACATCTAACAGGATGACGTCATCATGACGTCAGAAGTGACGTCAGCATGATGACGTCATCATGCTACAGTACCGGGTCGACCCGTTTGACTGGAACCGGGTCGCCGTCGACCCACGGTTTGACCCGATTCCATCACACGATTCCGGCCACCATTTTCGACGGGGTTGATCCCTATGGGATCGTCTAGGTCTGTCCTATGGTTCTACAACCTCAAAACAAGAAGAAAGTGGAAGAAAACTCACCAGAATACCTCTGAAACTCACGGTTACGGTCCGGTTGTCGTCTCCGGTGATCCACGGCGTCTCCGTCGTCCAACCCGGTCCCAAACGACTCGTCACTCACCCTAGGACATGTCTATCACCTAACAATCCATTTCTAAGCATTAAACACGATCGGGTCGAACAGGGAAGGAAAACGGGCTTATCGGGTTTTGGGTCTTACCGCCGCCGTCACGCCGTCGTGGCCCTCGCCGTCGTCCAGTTAGGCTCCTAGGATCCCCACGGTGCAGACTGGAGCTCCTCCCGCGTCGAGGTGAGGTGGTTATGGAGGTTTGCTTCCTGGACCGGTTTCCTTGAGGTTTTCGGGTCGTGTTTTGCACGGTGGTTTCGGGGCTGGGAAGTGGGGTGGTGGCTGCCGGTGATGCTCGGGGATGATGAGTAGATGATGGTGGTGCTGCTGGTGATCGGGTGGTGGTGTGAGAGGGGCTGGTTCGATCGCCTGGTTTGAGAGAAAAGGGGAAGAATGCACGGGTTTGTGAAGGGGGAATGGATGTGTTTGTGTGTGTTTGTAAGCAAAGCAGAAAACAGAGAGGTGAGAACGTGCATGAAGCAGAAAAATCAGACAAAATGAAGGGCCAAGATTCATTTGAGCAGCAGATCCAAAGGCTAGGGTTAATTGGAGGGAAAAATAATGAATATTAAAATGGATTAAATAGTATTAGTTGCTTTATTGGAATAGTAAGGCTTTGGATGGGTGACACTTGTCACCAATCCATCGGTTCGATTTAAATATTAATTTGGCACGGATTCCCGTAATTAATTAATATTTTATTCCGTTGTTCTCGGTTCGTAAATTCCGCTAAAACGCTTCCTTGACCATAACTTCTTCATACGAACTCCGATTTCGGCGTGCCGCCTGTCTACGGATTCGTGACGTCCCGATCTACGTCATAGTCATGGGTCAAAGTCCAAATTATTTCCCGAGAAAAAGTCAAAGTTTTCCCCCCAAGGGTAAAACAGTCTTTTTACATTAAAATATTATTATTTTCGGTTCGGGTCGTTACAGATGAGGTTAGTGACCCTCTATTGTGATTTGGACAGGATTGGGAGTCCCGGTGATAGTGGTGTGGCCCGGGAGGGCTTATGGCACGCGTATCGAGGCGTATCGTTGAACGGTCTGTGAGTGGACTTTGTTTTCTAACTGTGATGCATGCATATATGATTTAAATGCTTTCTTATATGATTTGATATGATTTGGCATGATTTATATTTCAATCCGGTGATTTCTCGATTTTCTGGATTATTATATTATATTTGGCACGATTTTCGAGAAATTATGAAATTGATGGTTTGGGCGTAGGCCCTGGATTTAAAATGATATTTGGACTCGGATTATGAGTTAGGATTTGATTTCATGGATTTATATGAAAATGGCAACTAAGGTTGCGATCGCATGGATTTGCGTGAAAATGATATTTTGGGCTTGAGACCCAATTGGATAGTGATTTTGGCTCAGATTTGGAGTCACATGTGAATATGATTAAATTGATGATTTTGATTTATAAAGTGAATTCTGGACACTGTTTTACGATGATTTGTGGAACTTGATTTGTGAAATCTATGTCTCGGGCATAGACCCTATTGAAATGTTTTTTATTTGATTTGAGACATAAATGGTTTTAAAATGAGAGTAGTGGATTCGGTGACTGTTCCACATATACCATCCTCTGTGATTTGATAGTCTCCTCCAGACGTCGTAGTTCCTGGAGTAGTCACGATCCACTGCCTGGAGATGAGTAGCTCTGAGGGAGGCTCACTCTCAGGAGCGTGGGACCACTGCCTGGAGATGAGTAGCTCCGAGGGAGGCTCACTCGTAGGAGCGTGGGATTATGTTGATATCCTCCAGATGTCGTTGTTCCTGGAGTTGATGTACTCAGACGTGAGACACCGAGTTTGCACGCGTTGCATTGATATCGTGACGGGTTATATGGATATTGAGATTGGATATTGAGGATTGGTGATATTATGATCTATTGATATTTGTGTCCAGAGGCTTTATAACAGATGCTTTATAACATGATGCTTTATGTCATGAACTGATTTGTTGTACATGAGTTTTTATGGACCATGGGAAAACATATTTTGATTTTATTGGTCCACTAATCATACTTGATTGATTTCACACTATTACTCATGTTTTAAGTTATGCATGCACGTTTGTGAAAATTGAAGGGTAAGAATGTGTTTTGGTAAATGTATTTCTAAAAGTTCATTTTCGTCCACTCACAGCTTTTATTGGTTTTAATGCCCTTCAGGTCACGGATGCGACTGCAGCAGAGACTGGGACATTGCACGCCTCCTCCATCGATCCTGGCGCACTCTGGAAGCCCCGTTTGGGCAGTGACTTTTGGTTATCCCTTGTCTGACACCTCTTGTTGGACGGGAGCAGGGCACATTCCACGGTAATCCCGGGGGGATTGGAATGGGTCCTGTCACGTGTCCACTGAATCTATCCTTGCACTATTCTAGAAACTTATTTCCTTCTTCTATGAAGAAAACTTGTCCAAATCAAGTTTAGTTTTGCTTTCCTTGTTCTCAAGGAAACCTTTTTAATTAGGACTTTATTTCCTTAGATTTTTAGGATGTTTTCACCCTACATAAAAGGATGTTTTCTTCACTTTTATTTGAGACACCCATTATTCAAATACTATTATTTTTCTTAAGATATTAAACCTACCCAACTTCCATTGATTCAATAAAAGAGTTTATAGCTATATTCCTTACGTTTATTCATCATTACAAAATTAGTCTACTATTCGTAGAATTTTGTGAATAACAATTTATCTTCCATTCACTTTTGGGCGTAGCAAGCTATTCTTGGATTCCAAAAGTAAAACTATTTTCTTTTCCCCTAAACTCTCAAATTAAATCTTGGTTGTGATTATAATGCAATATTTGTGATGTTTATATCTTCTGATGCTTGTAAACTTAAATTCAATCTACATGCGTTTTACTTTCTGAATCTTGATTACTTCTTATGTTTTGGTGCTTAATATTCTGATTCTATTTTAAGTGATTCTGCTATCGGTGCATTTAGAATAAGGTTGGAGAGGTTGAGTAAGCCTGCTATCGAGGTATTTAATTAATAACTTAAGGTGAATCGTATTATAATTGAGCCCGTCATCGGGGCATTTATAACTTGAAAAACATATGGACGTAACTGAGATAATAAAGGTAGAATTTCGCGATTCGTTTAATGGTTGCAGGTATTAGCGTGAAGACCTGGTAAATTGATGATGGTATCACATGTATATATGTTAGTTAGGAGTAGAGTAAATAATGTGGTTGTTAATTTAGATTTACTTACTTAAAAGTGTCGGTTTTGTCTATGAAACTAATCTATGATTTGGTGGTACAAATTAGTATGAGCATTCGCATTTAAATTCTTAGTTGTAAAACATAACTTAGGTTACACACTTTTAAACCCCCTTTATCTTTATTCTTTCTTATAACCGTTTTCAATGTCCCTCAATTTTCGGTCCAGATCAATCCCTATTTATCAATACTACATCTACACAAAAAAAGGTTTTTAATTGAGTAATGCATTAATTGAGTGTTAATAACTAGACCTTGCATAAGCGAATCAATTTTTCATGCCATTGTCGGGGAATTGAAAATCATTAAAATGCGTTAGTGTACATATAAATTGTAAATACTGTAACAACCCGTACCTTCGGGAAGGGTATAAATGTAATTTTGTAAATATTTGTATATAAAGGACGATTTTGCCCTTGTGAATAGTAGGCCAAAAGTTGACTTTTTGAATTACCGACTGGATGACTGTTGACCCTTGACCGTGACGTAGTTTAGGACGTCACGAGTCCGTAAACAGGTGGCAGGTTCGAATCGGACAATCAGAGAGAAAGTTATGACGTTCGGAAGATTGAGGGCGTTACCGTAAATTTGACTAAATGAGGAAAAATGTTGACTTTTTGGAGGACTTGTGATTTTCACGTAGACCGAGGACCGTTAGATAGGTCTCGACGTCCTGAGTACAACGACAGGCGGCACGCTGTCATCGGACGTCGGACGGAATATTTACGGGTCTGGAAAGTACGAGGGTAAAATGGTAATTTGTACTTGAGGGGTATTTTAGTCTTTTTCCTCAGCCCAATCAGATAAGGGCAAGTGGCAGGGATATTTTGTGCTGAGCCATTGGATGTTGGACACGTGTGGGTGGCTGGATGGTTCTAGGACGATCGAGTGTGTGCACGGCCACACTTTGCACGATTTCAAACCGTGCACTCGTTGGAAACACAGAGAAACAGAGGGGAAGAAATCGTGGGTGTTCGATCGATTCAGTGCAAAGGTGAGGGAGTTGATGACTAGTGAAAGCGATAGAGAGACGAGGGTGACCTATTGATCGTGTTTTGGAGCTGCAACCGTGCACAGAGGCTGAACGGTGGACGGCTGGGTTTTTGGGGAAAACAGAGAGGCAGAGGACTGTGGCGGTAGTTGTGCCGTGTGGTGGCTCAAACCAAGGTGGTAGGAGGCTCAGGTGGCTGCAGGGAGTCCAACGAGCACCGTGGTACACGACGGTGCACACGGCGGAGCCTGAATCGAAAGGTAAGCCCACTTCCTCTGTTTTTCCCGTGAATTTCAAATCGAAAGTCGTGGAGTTGGGCTTAGAGTCGAGGGATTAGGAGGCCAGGATGAGACTCCTGGAGGTCCCGGGGGAGGACCTGGGCGGCCGGCGGCCAAAACAGGCGCCACGGGCTCAGTTTTTCGAGGAGGAAATCGTGAGGTTTTGGGCCGTGAATCTCAATTGTAAGGACATGGTTAGATTTCTTAGGATGGGACGAAGCTATTGGGATTGGTTTGGACGGAATTGATGGATGAACGGCGGAGAACCGGTCACGCCGGTTCAACTGTGTTGAACCGGGTGGCTCGAGGTAGGAGGAACACTGTAGTAGGCGCGTGAGGCCCACGCGCAGTGTAACGACCCATCCCGAATATCGGGATTTAATAATATTTAATTGTGATTTACTAATCTGGGATTAGTTGGGTGATTTCGGACGAATTGTGCAAAATGACCGTTTTGCCCCTAGGCGTGGGCAAAACGTTGACTTTTATTTCGGATGGTCAAATGGACTTTGACCAATGACCGTGACATAGTTCGGGACGTCACGAGTTCATAGACAGGTGGCACGTTCGATTCCGACATTCGTGGTGAAAGTTATGATGTGCGGAAGTTTAAGGGCGTTTTCGTAATTTGGACGAAATAGGGGCAAATGTTGACTTTTTGACCAGGATGTCCGATGGCCAAGGGCCAAGGACCGTTACGTAGGTTTCGTCGATGCGAATCCAACGACAGGCGGCACGCCGAAATCGGAGATTCGACGACGAAGTTATGGGTCACGGAAGTTTGGTTTCGTTATGCACGCATTACGAGGCGGGGACACGTGGCTTTCTCTGATTGGTCTGAAATTCTGAGTGGGACACGTGGACCACTAACCTTTAATTATGGACTCAGATCTGGATTGGTGGGATTTGGATTAAATTATTGGAATTAAAAAATATAAAGAATTCCCACTTATTGCATCTTTTGATCTGGACCCTTAATCTCATTGGTGAGATTGAATCTGGACCATCCATTTTTCTTTATCATCTCCCTCCCCATATTATAATTGCTAACCGAGTGCACAACCATTCGAACCGTGCACCAGATCTTCACACATTTCCTCTGTGTACAAGTGTGAGTCACTGACATTGTGAGAACCGGCGGGAGGCGGCCGGACGACGGCGGAGACCACGGTGGACCACGGCGGGTGTGTTAACCCGAGGAGTGTTATGCCCAGGTTTTTGGAAATCGGCAATCTGTTGTGTTTCTGAGCTCCGTCTTGATTCCTTTGGGACTTGGGGTCAGAAACAGACACAGGGGACTGGTTTTCGAAGCTCGAAGTGAGCTGGGCACGGCGGGGACGGCGGTGCCCGTAACCCGGTTCGAAACCAAAAATGGTGATCGGGTTTTGGATGGGTATTGGTCGTTGGATTTGATCCTATGGTGTTCTATGAACATAAACGAATCTTGTGGACGTGAATTTGGGACTCGAGGCGGCCGGAATCGGGAGGAAGGACGATCGGAAATTCTGAGCTTCGGGTTTGAGTTCAGAGGTATGATTCGTGACGTTACTTTTGGTTTTTGATTCCACAGAACTGTTGGTTGAACTCAGACGGTCTTGCAGGTGAAAACCCCGTCCAAAATGATCGAGGAACGGCGGAGAACCAGTCGGGTTGGCCCGCGGGTCACGGCGACCCGTTTTACAGTCGTTCGGGTTGAACGACGGTGAACAGTACCCGGCGCGTGGGTTTCACGCGCAGGGAGTTCAACCGGCGCATGGGGGCGCGTGTGAGGTAATTTTGGGAAACTTAAAACATGGCTTTTGTCCTATACTATGTAACGAACATTTTAGCGTTGGTTTCGTGTCGATCGGATCCCATTTCGTTATTGTTCGGGATGTCCGAAAGTTTTAAATCTAGTTTAAAAATACTTAAAAATTCGGGAAAATTACGGGACTTTGATAGAATGTTAATGAAGGGGTTAGTAATCCTCTAATGTGATTTGGACAGGATTGGGAGTCCCGGTGATAGTGGTATGGCCCGGGAAGGCCTATGGCACGCGTATCGAGGCACTCGGTTAAACGGTCTGTGAGTGGACATTGGTTTTATAAATTCGATGCATGCATAACTGTTTCATGATTGTTATAATTATGATTAAATGCTTTACTTTGAATATCGGTGAATTTAAATGATTTCACGCATTTCGAGGTGATTTACATGTTTGCACGTAAATCGATGTTTTCTGGATTTGCACTGATTTCCAAAAATGTGGTTGGATATGATTTCATGAAACGGTTACGGATCTGATAAAGTAAAATCGGGCCAGGGGCCCAGTTGATTTATGAAATCGGGCCAGGGGCCCAGTTAACTTGTGGATCGGGCCAGGGGCCCAGTTAACTTGTGAAATCGGGCCAGGGGCCCAGTTGATTTCTACATGTGATTGCGGGTCGGGGACCCTAACATGGAATTGAATAAATGTTTTCCGGTTTACATTTTATATATGTTCACATGCTGGAATCAATAAATGGTTTTGATGATATTTCGGTTATGGCACGTTTCACGGTATTTGGGCATGAGACCCGTTTGATGAAACGTAACAATCGGTTCGGATTTTACTTTGTATACATATATGTTTTGCATGTGGATATCAATAAAATGTATTTGGTACTGCACTGTATAGATCCTTCCATATGATACTGTCTCCTCCGGATGAGGTACCCCGAAGAGGTCACGGACGTCTAGAACGTCCAACGTCTATGACGCTAAGCATCGGGGATGCTGTACCCGAACGGGGTTCGGGGATTGAACTCGGAAATTGAGACCCGAGTGGCACGGGTAGCCTTGTGATTGTGACCTTATTGACGTCAGGGACGTCAGACATCAGGGATGTCGGATTGGAGTGTATAGTGCAGTGGCTAAAATTATGGTTATGGTTTATATTATATGCCTTATGGTTCACAGTACTGGATTTATGAAATAACTCTTAGATTGACTTTTGGAAATTGGAACTATGCTTTGGTTTCCGGGCTAAGGCCCTAATGGTTATTTCTAAATAAATGTGTGATCATTGGTTTTTGGCGCATGCATATGGTTTTACTGAGGGGCATAAATGTCTTATAAATGTTTTAAACAGACTTGTTTATTTTCGTCCACTCACAGCTTTTGTTTTCAATGCCCTTCAGGTTGATTCCGGATGCGACTGCAGCAGAGACTTGAGCATCGCACACCTCCTCCATCGATCCTTACGCACTCTGGAAGCCCGTTTGGGCAATGGCAATCGGTTATCCCTTGTCTGACGCCTCTTGTCAGACGGGAGCACGTCACATTCCATGGTAATCCCGGGGGGATCGGGATGGGTCGTGTCACGCAGCCACTTTAGGCGGCGCGTGGAGGCGCGTGGGGAGGATTCCGGCCAAACTTCCAACATGGATTTGGTTCTAAACGTCCTAAGGAGTTCAATGGTGTGGTTTTCGGGTGAATCAGACGATGTTACGGGATGGTTCGGGAATCTGGACGGTTTAGGGTCTAGGATTAAAATATTAATAAATTCTCGAAAAATTGGGGAAATTAGGTTTAGTATCCTTAATGTGTTTGTGACCCTATTTGGTGCATATTGACAGGACGGGAGGTACCCAAGACGGTCGAGGAGCGCACGGAGCGTGATTGACTCGCTCTGATTTGTGAGTGGACTCCTTCTTTTCTTTCGAGCATGCCTAACTGTTTTTATTGATGTTTTATGATACTAAATGTGTTTTATGCTTCTTAATGATGCTTCTATATGGTTGAGATGTTTGCACGTTTTACGAGATATTTTTGGGATTTACACGCTTTTCGAGAAAAAGCTGGTTTTCGGACTTTGATGCCATATTTGAGGATTTCAATCTATAAATGGTTTCTGATGATGATAAATGGGTTATGAAATATGATTTGTGATTATACGTGATTTTTGGTATAATAATGGATTTCCGGATTTGGGTTCGGAATGTTGGTTCTGAACGCCGGATGGGCTTCGAACCGGGGATTTCGAATTCGAGTTTGGCTATGAATCTAGAAATGGTTTTACATTGAATCTGGATTGGATTTGCTGGATCTGGATAGTGGGTTTAAAGACCCGGATATTCTGATTGACGGGGGACGGGCCCGGATTGAGTTTAAAGACTCGGGAGTTTAAAGACTTGGATTTTTATGATACTACCCCCGTAGTTTAAAGACTCGGGAGTTTAAAGACTCGGATATTATTCAGGCCTGGTTGAGTTTAAAGACTCGGATAGGTCCAGCAGGTTTGATCGGAAAATGATGATTTGACGTTCACAATTTATGATATGATTTTATGATGCACCTGCTATGATTTCTATAGCTGATTTATAGTGTTTCTGTTTCTTATGATGTTTCATGTTATGATTTTCTAATACTTAGTTGGGCATGCCTGTTTTTAAAACGGAGGGAACAAATGTTCTTATTGTTTTTCCTTAACTTTGATTTGGTGATAAACTGATTTTACAACTTTTCCGTATTCTAGTCCACTCACACTTTTGGTTTTAAATTTTCCCTCCAGGTCGTGGTGATAGCGTTGGGGTGAACGTTGAGGCAGACATCGAGGCATAGAGCTTACGACGTTCTTCCGTTGCGAGACTAGCATAATAGGATTTTGTGCCCATTTTGTAGAATTATGCTCTGACCTATAATTGTATATATTTACTCCTTCGTCTGATAGTTATGCTTATTGTAGTGTTGAGGTTATTTTGGTACTTTAAGTGTGATTGTCAGACGGGAGCAGGGTTCGTCCCGGGTATCGAGGCGATATTTGGGACGGGTCCTGGCAAATACCCTACTTGTTTATAAAATCATATTTGTTAATAAAATCTTGCATCTCCAACCATATTTGTTAATAAAATCTTGCATCTCATGCATTAGTCTTAGCTATATGTGGTTTACTTGTGATTCAAAATTTTGATTTTGATTTTTAATAGGTGAAGTCTCGTTTGTTAACTATCACCTAAATCCTTCATGGACCTAAGAAGTCATAAGGTTGAGGGCGATGTTTGTTAACACTTGAGTTATATTTGAAACGAACACTTGTCCAGCTTGAGTAAGAAATTTTCAAAGTTGATGTTTAGCACAAGAGACGATACTCGTAACGAGTTTTGGGTCTAAGAAATGGATATAAATGGAGTTTAAGACTCAGGATGTTTTGAAATTAGCCCCGCCTCTTATGGTTCAATATTATTAGTTCAAATAAAAAAGTAAGAATATCACATCCTTAGTTTATTTGTTATTAATAAATATTATAATTAAATATAGGTCATAGTGCATTTGAATAAAAAAATTATACAAATAGTGCAATATTATTAGTTCAAATAAAAAAGTTATCACATCCTATTGACTAATGGATCCGCTCAGAAATGGCGCGAGAAGCAGCAGCAAACATGCGAGGGCTAAACCATCCGTTTCCTTGAGGTGGTGCTTTTTGTAACGGCTGTGCGCGCCTATTTGTTTTGCCAATGTAACCGCTGCCATTTGACTTGCCAATGTATCCAATTGGTTTGAAATTCATGATTCTCTCGTTAATAATGAATCTCGAGTTAATTCTCTGGTGAAGGCAAATACAAATACAATACACCACTCATCTCTAAGGTCGTGACTCGTGAGTTGTGAGCGTTCTCCATTGATGGTGAGGATATCGAGGGATTGAGGGGGTAGGGGAGCCCATCCATAACTCAGAGCCTTTTTATTATTTCGGTGCTAACATTACGTTCGTGGCCACTTTGAAAATCATTTTATAGATTTTCTAATAATTGAATTACTAAGTTGAACAATGGAATCTGTTAAATCATTTTTTAAAAATAATGTTATTTGAAGAATGGTGCGCCTTAGAACATGGAAGAAGAAATAACATAAAAAAGGGCTTAATTATTAGATTAAATGTACCATGAATTCGCACATTTGTCACACTTTGCATCCTAAACTGATTATTCGTTCACTTAACACCCTGAAATGACCGAGTTGACCCACTCAACTCCTTTTCCTTTACATCTGTTCATTTTGATGTCAAAATGACTATGTGGCACCTACATTGATTAAAATACATTAAATTAATAAGGTGCAATTATGGAATTTCACAACTCTCCTTCTCAATCTCCCCCAACCCCAATCTTCTCCATAGACCTGAAACCTTCATCATCTATCTCCCTTCCTTTGCACCTTTAAGCTTCATCTTCAAAAAAATCTGCTGTTTGGAAGAGGAAGGAATCCGAATCGACCAAATTCGAGCTTGAAAACATTAGATTTTCCTCTAAATTTAAATTTCAAATTAGGGTCGAGAAGATCTTCCTCTTGCGATGACGGTGATGATTGAGATGGTTGTGGGGTTTGCTTAGAATATGAATTTGATACAGAAAAGAGAGAGAGAGAGAGAGAGAGAGAGAGAGAGAGAGGATAGATTGAGCAGCAAGAATAGAGAAATGTTGCTGGTGGAATCGCAGCGCGGGCAGGCAAACGGGGTGGATAAGTCTTTTTTGGAGTCTTGGCAGGAGTTCAGAGGTGGCGACCGGAATGGGGTTTCGATATTTGAGAAAACGCTTTGTTGCAAAGAAAACGTAGCAGAAAAATCAAGAAATGCTAAATAAACAAGAGCATTGTGCACAGGGGTTTCTCGAACTCTAGCGATTTTGCAATGGCGGAGCAACATAAGGAAGTAAAAGTGGGGGAGTCTTTGGTGGACAAGATAATGGATAAGGTAGGCGACAAGATTGGCCAAGGTACCTTTTCGCCGTCGGCGGAGGTCGTGCAAGACAAGGACATTGGTGGCAGCCATGCTGCGACGTTGAAGTCCAAGGTTAACATGCTCTTTGGGAGGGAGAAGCTCGTGCACCACGTCTTTGGCGGTGGAAAAGGTACATTTCGCGATCAAAATGCCACTATCCTTTAAAATGTTGTGTTGTTCGTTGTTGTTTGATTTGGATCTGGTGAACGGAGCTTGGGGCTTTGATCAATTGCTAAAATTTTATTTTGATTAATGAAGTTGTGGTTAGTTTGATAATGTTCCTAATTCGTTTTTCATTTTAATTGGTTCTTTAAAAAAGGTTCATTTTTATGCCTTTTCCACTTTTTCTAATCCACATAGGCATATCAAGCTAATTATTTCCCAAAAACTTTTAAAATCATAGAAGTTTTGTGCTGGTTTAACTTTTTTAGGGTCAAATGTGCACGAAAGTGCAACTTCTTTAATGATTGAAAATTTGAAAATTAATGTTTAATCTATGTCACAGTGACTGATGTTTTCCTATGGAGGGATAAGAAGGCATCAACAAGTGTTCTTATTGACATAACCATCATTTGGATTTTCTTTGAGTTGCTTGGATACCACCTGCTGACTCTGATGGCCCACTGCATGATTTTTGGGATCGCTATGTTGTTCTTATGGTCCAACGCTTCAACCTTCATCAACAAGTAAGCATACCTTTGATTTTCTTTTCGGTTTAATGTTCTGGAGTTTGTGTTTTGGATGATTCACTGAGCACTAGTTGTTATTACAATTAAGTCACCACCATGCATTTCACAAGTTTAGATATCGGAAAAGCCAGTTCTACAGATTGCGTCTGCAATTACAATTGAGATCAACCGGGCTTTTCTAATCATGCAAGAGATTGCTTCAGGGAAGGATCTCATGCAGTTCCTCGCTGTATGCTTATTTATTTCGCTCTTGTGTTTTCTCTGGAACCCTTGCTTTACTATACTACATGTAAGACCCGTGTCCTAGAGGGAACGGTGAACGATTCCACATTCCTGTGAGGAGGGAATGGTCTGGGAGAGGATGGTGGTGTGCCTTAAAGGTATAGGCATACACCTATCTAGCACTAGGCCTTTTGGGAGTTCAAGTGGCTTTGAGGGGGATTGGAACTCCAAAGTTAAGCGAGTTGAGGCTGGTGCAATTTCATGATGGGTGACCCCTTGGGAAGTTGCACCATGAGCTCCCGAAAATAAAACCGTGAGGGCGAGACCCAAAGCGGACAATATGGTGCTAGATAAGTCGTGTCCTGACCGAGGAGGGTCGGGTCCTGACAATTTGGTATCAGAGCCAGACCTCGACTGGGAAGTGTGCCAGCGAGGACGCTGGGCCCTAAGGGGGTGGATTGTAAGACCCGTGTCCTGGAGAGAACGGTGAACGATCCCACATTCCTATGAGGAGGGAATGGTCTGGGAGAGGAAGTTGCACCATGAGCTCCCGAAAACAAAACCGTGAGGGCGAAACCCAAAACAGACAATATGGTGCTAGATGAGTCGGGTCCTGAC
This sequence comes from Prinsepia uniflora, assembly GCA_032719365.1. Classification (NCBI taxonomy): domain Eukaryota; kingdom Viridiplantae; phylum Streptophyta; class Magnoliopsida; order Rosales; family Rosaceae; genus Prinsepia; species Prinsepia uniflora. Next base: position 38,593 of record JAVSMK010000025.1, read on the forward strand.
CGAAGAGGGTCGGATCCTGACACTACATAAGTTTGAGTTGCTGCTATTCGTACAATTTGCTATTGTGGCATATATGAATAGCAATTTGATTGTGGCATATACGAATTGCAATGTGTATTCATACAATGGTGTGACAAAGGATGTGTTACTGACTTGATTGCATATGTTTTTGGTACTTGTGAATATGGTGATTTAGGTGATTGTTGCTTTGTGGGTTATATCTATTTTGGGCAAGTGTTACAACTTCTTGACCTTGGTCTATATAGGTAATGAAATTACTCATATTCAGATCAGCTATGACTAGCAAGTTTCATTTCTTTCTACATATGTTCTTACCAAGCTGTTCTTTATTGACAGCTGTTGCTCTCCTCTTCACTCTCCCGGTATTCTACGAGAAATATGATGACCAGGTGGATGCATTCGTTGAGACGCCAATGATTGAGATAAAAAAGCAGTATGCAGTATTTCATGCAAAGGTTCTGAGTAAAGTTCCAAAGAGGCAATTGAAGGATAGGAAGACTTAAAGTTGCCTAGTTGCAGCCGGTTTTATTTGTTGACATATGCTTGGTAGCAATATCTTACCAGGGTACCAAACGAGTTTATGGTGCATTTAGTCTAATAAACCTAAAAAAAATAGTTTGAACACAGCCGTGAGACTGTCAAATGACATGATTTACATGTACCAAACGAGTACGAGGTGGATAAACACTCACAGTTTTATAAATAAATATTAGATGAAAGTCGCAAAAATCAATAAACAACAAAAGACAACTTTTTAAAAACAACTAAAGGACAAACCAAGGCTAATAATAGAATTAAGTTCCAACATTACTTCTTTATTATTAAGAAAAAGAGAACATATATATAGGTTCCACATAACCAAATAAGCCTGCAAAATGCACAATTACCAGCTGTAGTATATAGCTCTGGTTTGCATGCTAGGCATCCATAATTAATTAACGTCTTAAACTTAATTAACTACTAATTCAATAATTGACTACTGATTTCACTCTCGCCCGCCTCTCGCCCGCCACATTTCTGATACGATTTGCTAATTCTGACATGGCTACTCCGGCTCTCTGGTAACAGATATCGACAAAGAGAAAAGCCAAATTCAAAACTTGGCGACCAAGAAAACAAAATGCTGCGTTTTATAAGCCCATGGGATTTATTAAATTTTATAAGCCCATGGGATTTATTAAATACCTTGATGATCTGTGTTTTTGGTTTCACATCTATGCAGGTGTAGTTTTCTTGATTTTTGCCAGGCAGTTGTCCTTTGGCCTAGTATGAGGCAAGTACATCAAGGGGCATTCTGGATTCTCACGTTCCAACCTGCATCGCAGATCACGAAATGTTATAAGAGTGAAACAAAAACTTAGATTTAAAACATTGTTTGAATTTAGGCATGGGGATGATTAATATATATGTTTAGTTCCAAGATGACTCACTTGTAGTTGAGGAGGAAATGGTGAAGGAAGATGGCAATTTCCAGCTTAGCAAGATCATTCCCGGGGCAGAGGCGGCTTCCAGCTCCAAAGGGAAGGAAAGTTAATGGCTTCGGTGTGTAATCCTGAGGTAGCATAACACAATTCAGCATGTCAGTTCGAAGACAGTAGGCAGAACTGTATATCAAAATTATGCGACAAAATTATAATGTTGTTAGACTTACATCCCATCTGCCAGGATTGAATTCCATTGGATTTGGATATATTTTAGAATCATAGTGAATGCTTCTAAACCAGACCAAAACTTTCCATCCCTTGGGAATGCTATAACCTGAAATCGAAGCCATTATTAACCAAGAATTTAGGGTCTCATTTAAGTTCCACATCGAAACAATTCAATAAGATGTATGATATTTGAAATTTACTCACCGCCTATGTTGACATCTTTCTTTGCCTCTCGGAAAACAGTAAGTGAGAATGTAACGATACGAAGAGTTTCATCAATCACCTATGAAGTTGATAATTATAATTAAGGGTTAGATAGAATCAAATGGCAGGGGATGAATAAAATTGAAAATGAAAGTGGTGCAACTTAATTTTCTATGTACGTACCTTGGAAAGATATTCCATTTCGCGATACTCCTTAAGTGTCAAGCCCTTCTGTGTTGCTGGCCTCCTCCTTAGAATCTCCTCTTGCTCTTCCTGCATTGAGAACGAAACCAGAATTCAGTAAATAAGTCCGCCGATATAAGTGAACTTGACATAGATCAATGGAGTAACCGGCCCAAACTAAGTAAACTGAAGTACCTTAGCTTTCTGGAAATATTCAGGGTGGTCTTGTAGGTAAACTGCAGCCCACATTATTGTATGACCAGAAGATTCATGGCCTGCATTCAAGTACATTAACAGAACATCTATAACTTCCATATCTGAAAGTTTCCTTCCGTCTTCATCCACAACATCGAGAAGCGCATCCATCATATCCTTCTTCTTTGGTGCATAGTTTCCGGACTTCCTTTGAGCTCTTCGGTCATCAACAATTGATTGAAATGTAGCAACAAGGCTTTTCCGAGCCTGAAATCAAAATGACTCTGTTGGATGCTAAAACAAAACACACAAAAATACGAGTGTCAAGAGCTATGAAAAACCAATATAATTGAAATGACGAGTTGCTGACCTTAAGTGCTTTATGGTAAGCAAAGCCCGGGATATTGATTGCCATGGCTCTAACTCCGTAATTGAGTATTGTATACTCCCTCTCCAGAGCCTCCAGCACTGACTCGCTCTCCGAGCTAAGAAAGATGTACATTATGATCCTAAAAGTGAGCTGTCTGACTTTAGTCAAGAACTCAATTTGTCCCATTTTCGACCATTTATCCAATGATTTGATGACAATCTCTTCGATATACTTCATGTACACGGACAATGCTTCATGGCCATTGACGGGAGCTGCTGTTAGCTTTCTTAGACGCTTGTGTTCTTCGAAAGATATGCCAATGAATGAGTTCTTTCCAATGAGTTCCACTGTTGAAACAGGCCATCCGGGCTGAAATGCATCATCATCTGTCAAAACCCTTTTGGATGTTTCTGGGGTTGTGACAATCACGCTTGGGCTCCCGAACATGAATGCTTTGTAGATCCCAGTGTGTCCAAATCTGCATTGTTCATTGATAAGACAATGTAGTTGTAGTTGGATTCGACCACAATTAGCTAAAGTTTACAACTTTATCGACTTTCAACATTGAATCATGCACATGAAAATGATCAATTTAAAAAGTGACTAAAGTGGAGGCATAAGGAAGATAATGCTGGTCGATTTGAGCTTGCAGATTAAAGGAACAAACAGTAGCTAGTCCGACATGGAAGACAAGATAAGGAAAGCAAATGACTGAATGAAAGTCATATGAGATGTGTCAGACCCTACAAAAACATGCATGTTTTGGACCAAAAAAAGCATCAAAACTTTTCTATTAAAGAATCCCATCAAGCCTTTCATGGTGGGCACATATTCAAATTGCTAGTTCATCAAGCTAGTTATTTTCAGTACGCACTTATGTTAAAATAAAGAAGAATATTAAAAGCAGTCCTGAAGAGAACTTAACATGTTGGGAACTTATTCTGAATATTGGGAATACAAGTCAAGTTTTCTACTTCTTAAATTCGAGGTTCTCTGTTATACAGTATACCCACTTCTCACTGGCCACTACCACAGCTGAGTAGCACAATTCACAACCGCGTAAGACCAACGTGAAGTGGGTTGGACCAAAATTCAGAGAACCTCTCTCTTTAGTGCGGGTAAATAGTCACATAAGTGGCATGATCGGACAGTTATATATATATATATATGAGTTTCTCCATGACTAGTATGGTGACTAATCACATAAGAATATAAACTACTTTCTTACATATGTCAGAAAATCCCAAGTACTTGAAGACAAGGAGGCAGATTAACAATAAGGTAGGGTACTACTTACGCACTCAAAACTCCACTAATGATATCAACAGCATTACCAAACCCTAAAAGTGAAATCCGCTGCCTAACAAACAATAAAATTTAAAACAAAAGGAAAAATAAAATACCCTCTTTAAATAATAAAACAATTTTCTCATTTTAAGTAAACCCCTAAATTTATGTAACTTTTACGATATTTTCTAGTCTAACACGACTCAAGCAAAAAATCTTGGTTTGCATCCTACATGGAAAGTGGACCTACATAAGCATGAAAATGGTGGGCCGCCCTGGGCAAATGGGCCCAAAGGGCTAGGGTATGAATGACTGCCGATGGTAACGGTTTTTTATTTTTTTCGTGTGCGTGCAGGAAGAAACAAAAAATAGACGGTGAAAAATTGGGAGTATTTGCATGGGTTTGTCGTGGTGTCACTCGCCCGCATTGTGCATAGACTGTCCTCTACAAGTGCCAAACATGTAAATCACAATACCAAAAAAAAAAAAAAAAGTGGAGTCGACATGACAAAATTGGCCAACTCTCTCATTTTATCCCTTGTCAAAAACACCTTCGCTGAATCAAGTACGTACCAATTCACAGTATCTGAATATCGACAGTAATGTAACACGTACTGTATATTTCTACGTATATGATACCACTGTCTTATCGACTTAGCAAAAAATAAATAATATATATATATATATATATACCTGGAAATCAATGAATCCACGAAGGATTCTGGGTTGGAGGATTTGAATGCACGGAGGAAGGTCCACATGTTTCCGATGAACGGCAAGCCCAAGTCGCCGGGAGGGAGTGAGTACTGCTTGTCACCGAGCTGGGTTTCATACAACATAGAGTTTGCATTTTTTAGAAGCCATTTGAGACCGAAGAGAGCAAGGACGGTGAACAAAAGGAGGATCCACATGGAAGAACCCGACTCGACTCCCACGCCCAGACCCAGCAACCCGAGCCCAAAACCTAGCATGATTAGCTCGGTGATGAAAATGAATGATACCTGAAACTGAGAGAAGAAAGAAGAGACTCGGAGAGAGAGAGAGAGAGAGAGAGAGAGAGGCTCACACTCGTTGCTCTGTTTGTTTCTGTGTCTCTATGCTTGGACCTTTATATATAAGATACTCTCTCAGGTATGGCCCAGCACAGAGGGAGAAAAATTAACCCAAAGTGGTAAATTAATTTTAAAAATTTATATTTAGAAATTGGTTAATAAATAAACCAAAATAAAAAAATTACCAAAAAATTGTACTGGCCGGGCAACTTTGTAGGTACGTTATGATGGAGACGTTAAGGTGGCCGGCCTTCCTTTGTTTAGGTTTTGTCGTCTTGTAATTTGGTTCGGATTCGTTTGATTTGTACAATTTTGTGTTCTGTTTATTTGCATTTTTGGTAAAACGGTAAGAGTGGTAAATAGATACAGTAACTAAGTACAATGTACATGAAATTTGAAAGGACTACATACGGTGGATAACATTAATAATTGTCTGTTTTTAAGATACGAGAAAATTAAGTGGTGATGATAAGGCATGGAATAACCTGGTTATAATTGCATACATGTACATAGGAATATATGGCTTTTTTCTTTCTTTTTTTTGGGTTACAAAATATGGTTCATATTTTATATGGTAATTCTGAAAAGAAAAAAAATTATTGTATTTGGTAATTACATAAGTATGAATATGTTTTGTTCGTTCAGTGTTTCTGTTAATATGAAATGAATCTTGGAAACGTGGTGTTTTGTTTGTATTTAACGAAATATTTGCTATTGGGTATGTGTATGTGTATATATACTAGACTCACCGTAGGCGTGGAAGACATTTCGGGCGCTACGTGTGTCATCATGTGCTATTTTAAAATATTTAGAAATTTCAAATGTACAATTTGTAATGAGATATCAAATAATATACATACTATTTAAAATTTGAGAAATACGAAACACATGCACCCACATTATTTTACGCACATGTATTAACGTTAAAAAAAATTCATTTTCTTTGGGTCGCCACTTCACAATAGTGATTCAAATGAGCTAAATGCTCAATCCGAAATAGACGCTCCATTGAGATTCTAAAATAAAAACATAAATGATTGTTAAAGGTCTCATATAATAGCATTCAATATGTAGTGAAATGTTTTTAGACATTATTTAGCTATATCAGATTGAAGTATTTATGAACATATAAAGGTTACTATTGCACCTAGTCGCCACAAAAGTAATATGACTGACAATAAAAATGATGTTGTAGTTACCTAGTGCGAATCAACATTATTAGTGGTAGGAAGAAGAACCTCTTTATATACCACATTTCTAGTGAACACACCTTCTTTACCAGGTACAGATCCTTTTTTAACCAAAATTTTTGTTGATGACTCTCAAACCCCTCTCGATAAAGCAACATATAATTGACCATGATTGAAAACATGACCTGGAAAATAAATCCCTACGTTTGGTATGGTTTTACCTTGAGATTTGTTTATAGTGAGAGAGAAACTTACTTTCATTGGAAATTGTCTCCTTATTAGTTCAAATGGGAGCCCAATAGTCTTCAAAGGGATTCTTGATAGGAAAACCCTAGTTGCACACTATCCAGTTAGGATTTCACCATCAAAGAGATTTTTGTATGTACCAAGACATAATAACCTTGTACCATTACACAATCCCAATTTCGGGTCAATATTTCTCAAAAGCATGATTAGGACACCTCTCTTCAATGTTAACTTATGTGGAGCCGAACCCTCAATTGAGATTGAATTAAAAAAAATTGGCTGATACAAATTTTGTGTGTCTTCCTCTACTGAATCAAATGAGTACAATGTCTCTTCTGTACCTGGAAAAAACACTGATGATTTCTTCATTCAACATGTCTACATCATCATTTGTAGGAGTAATCACTACCCTTTTCACCATGTAACGTGCATCTTGTACATGATCCTCTAAATTTAGGAAAACTGTATCAGTAAATTGGTTGATTGTTTGCTCGCCTTCCCATGGTAAAACCATGCCCTCATGTAGCTTTATCATGTCATCCATAACCACAAGTTCTTCTCCATTACCAACACCAAGTAAAAATTCTGAAAAATGTCTATCGTCGCAAGATCATGTTTTGTTTAAGCTTCAATATTTTTACTTAGGGCCGAAACGATGCTTTTACCAGACTGGCTTGGACTAATTCAGACCTAGTACCCTTGGGGATAACAGAAAGAACTTGGAGAAAATCTCCTCCAAAAACCATTATTTTTCCACCAAATGATACATCAACATCTGTTACATCCCTGAAAGTTCAATCTACTACTTTGAAATCATGGCGATAAGCCCTTGTGGCTTTATCCCAAATAACTACCTTTGCCTTATGTATTAGTTTTCTAGATCAGATTGTTTACCAATCGAACATGTTGACGATGTATCTGGATTGCGTGGAATCTTGAATCTTGAATGTTATGTCCTCCGGTGAAGTAACTTGGTTTACCTACAATTTCACAATAACCTAAAGTCACCAACAACCCTAGGCTTTAGTTTACTTTCATACGCACCAAATCAGCCCTAATTTTCTACAACAGAGCAATACACAAGTGCAAAACACATAAAGCCATAAAACACATGTGGTCCACCAAATCAGCCCTAATTTTTTACAACAGAGCAATATACAAGTACAAAACACATAAGGTCATAAAACACATGTGATCCACCATCAAAAATTAGATTCCAACAACAAAGCACAAAGTTGAATGACATCAACCATTCTATATTCCAGCAAAAAAGCATAAAGCAACCATTCTATGATTTTTCGTTCCCACTAACTGGGCATCAATCAATAAACAAACCAAAATATTCCTAAAAAACTATCAAAGCATCCATCTTTCTATTTTAAATTAAAGCCTAACAAACACAAATCAGAAATGTTAACATGGTGAGAAGTACTAACCGTATCTAGGTTATCTTCTTCCTCGCGACCTCACACGACACTCCTTCATTTCACGTTCTTTGGGTTTTGCAACCTTTGTCCACAGCCGTAAGAGTATCAGAAGCAATATACCTCAGCCGAAACCTAAAAATTTCTTCTTCCTTTGGGTTTCGCAACGTTCGTCCTCAGTTGCGACCTTAAAACATCAATGGCACCCGATTTGTGATTTCTAGGTAGGCCAATCAAATTGGAATTTCAAATTTGGGAATTAGGGCTCTGGGGTGAATTTTTCGCGTGTTCAATGTGGGGGAGGAGCTCATGCAGCATAATTGAATAATCCCCAAAATTCCCATCGATATTTTACCACATCAGATGCTGAGTGGCGATCACTATTTGTCACGTATGCACTTAACTGAAATTTGGACGGAATATGTGACAAAAACACTATTTTGAAATCGACAGCATATGCTGGGTACGCAATTGAAACTATTTTTAGTTCGGGTACTTTTTGAAATCGACCTTATAGTTTGGGTATTTTTATGTAGTTTGTCTAATTTTAAAAGTACCCTTAAATTTGACGCTTACTTGACAGATTAAGCATAAACAATTCTGAGTAGGATAACAAGATGTAATAGAGTGAAAAATACGAATAGGATATTATGTGGGATTTTCATATGAGTTCAAGTTGCATTTATAGTAAAAAGTCTAAGTTATTTAGATTCAATTTCAAGAGGGGGAATAGATGACTCAAAGAGGGAGAGATTAATAATTAAATATTTAAATTATGAGAGGGTTTTATTTTGAAAGGTAGAAAAGTACCTAGAATAGTATAATATTTTTCCATGTTTTAAATTTTGTCTATTTTTGAGTTTGATTAAAATATGGTAAATTTATGCAAACTCTTGTAATATGAGATTACGATTTCAAAGTTCAATTTTCTTTTTCTTTTTCTCAAAGTTTGAGTTTGAATTTTGGAGTTATAAGGTTCATATGAGCTGGATTGAAGAAAGAATTTTGAGTTTGATTTTTCTATGATAAGATTGATACAAACTATCACAATATGAGATTGGGGTTTTGAAATTTAAATTTATTTGCAAAATTTTGATTTTTTTTAATTATAGAGTTCATATGAATTCTCTAATTTGATATTATGAATTTGAGAATATGTTTGGATTTTCTATAGTAAAGCTGGTGTGAATTCTAATAATATGGTATTTTAAAGTAAAATTATTATTCTTTCTCAAAATAAGAGATTGTGGTTTCAAATTCATTCTCCAATCTAGATTATCAAACATTAGAATTCATATGCCATCACGAAATTCAAATGACAGGATCCGTCATGACTACTCCTTGGTAATCGTGAAGGTCCTGCTCCGGTCTGACACATACACGACAATATAACAGACCAAGGATAAAGAACACATATACTATAATTAAACCAGTCCAACCAGTAACAGTAATTATAGAGCATTCGTGACTGTACAATATATTACAACAACAAAAAGGATCTACTCTGTTATAACAAGAGTAAATGGCAGCAGATAAAATATGCCTCTCTCCTTGGAATAGCCCCGATGCAATGCATATGCAAACGACCTGGAGGTTTAGTAAAATATCAAAAACGTGAGTGGACAAAAAAAACAATTTATAAACTTATTTTTCGAAATCAATAGTTTACCCTTCTGTTTTATAAAGCATGCATGCATAATCAGTAAAATAATTTCTTTTAAGTAAAACAGTATATAATAAACTTCTGGACGAAAGCAATATTAAAAGCATTTGTGACTCATTCTCATTCCAAATTCAAGTCTCAATCTCATAACATAACTTGTCACGATATTCGTGCAACGCGTGCAAATAGGCTCCAGGACAGCTCAAGTCCGAGCACGTCGCCGTGAACAATCAACGGTCGACGTTCATGTCGTCGTGAACTCGTCAGCGACCGATGTCATGCATTAGTACTCCTGAGACCGAGCCTCTCACGGCTGCTCGTCAACAGGTAGTGCATTGTGCCCTATCTAGAGGGGGGACACATTGCTTCCCAAAGGCGAGCATCAATATCATACATACAATCTCAATACTCACAGAGAATATTCACAATCAAAACAATGGAAATATATTTCACAAATAGTTGTATTTTCAAATCCAAATAGTTTTTTTGCATAGGTTCTTAACCCAAAACATAGTTTCCTCAATATCGTAAAACAGCGTCCAGTATTCATTTCACTAAATCGTGCTCAAATCATCGCATAAGCATTTAATCAATTTATCATTCTAAATCATATGAAAACTTGCATTTCAAATCATGCTCGTAAGACCAATAAAACATTTATGCATGCATCATTTCAAAAGTTAAAGTCCACTTACACTTGGTCAAAGCTGCTAGATCCATCTTGAGCTGGACATCCTTCGGAAGTCTTGGGATCGTTTCTACCTGTCAAACACAAGGAGTAATGGTCACTAGACATGTACAATACCTTAGGATAGAAAACCCTAAACACCAGAGTAGTAAACAGAACCCAAGGCTAAAACTCGTCCAAACACCACCCAAACGACCTCCGATCGACCTGAAACCACCACCATTGGATTTAGATCGTTGAAACCTTTCGAACAAGATCGGGTTGACCTCAAAACTCGTGCTCACGTGCCCTTATGCGTCAGTCAATGTTCGGTCAACACTTGTCGTGGCCAGTCAATGCTGACGTCAGCGTCATTGACATCTGATAACTACCACGTGACACCCTCTGATTGGTGCCACGTGTCACCCTCTAACACGTGCCATGTGTCTATGCTGACATCACTATGATGTCATGTTGACGTCAACCTGACATCTGGCAGGTCTGACAACCTGCCACATCAGCTACCACGTCAGCTCTGACACCTCTGACACCCTGCTACGTGGTGCCAACTCTAGACTGCCACGTGGTCGGACAAGATGACATGGACTACCATGTCATCTGCTAAGTCACCTTGACACCCTCTAACAAGTTGCCATACGGCACCTCCCAACTAGTCCACGTGATCTCACTGGACCTAAAAACCTACCACGTGATCCGATCGACCTGAAACCACCACCATTGGATTTAGATCGTTGAAACCTTTCGAACAAGATCGGGTTGACCTCAAAACTCGTGCTCACGTGCCCTCATGCGTCAATCAATGTTCAGTCAACACTTGTCGTGACCAGTTAACGTCGGTCATTGCTGACGTCACTACTGACGTCAGCGCCATTGACATCTGACAACTACCACGTGGCACCCTCTGATTGGTGTCACGTGTCACCCACTAATTGATGCCACGTGTCTCCTACCTTCAGACGGGTCAACCTGTAACGACTTGACCCAGAAATTAGGATTAGATTAGTTGTTAATGACGAATTAGTGACGTTAATCAGTGATTAGTTGGATAATTTCGACGGACGGTGCGAAATGACAGTTTTGTGCCTAGAATTGGGCAAACAGTTGACTTTTTGTTCGGGCGATTAAATGGACTTTGACCGATGACCGTGACGTATTTCGGGACGCCACGAGTTCAGGGATAGGTGGCACGTCTGATTCCGACATTTGAGGGAAAGGTTATGACGTCTGGAAGTT